>JAVIAB010000046.1:42406390-42532929 GCA_032433765.1 Megaustenia siamemsis
TCCTTCTTTCGCTGTTTATTTTTATGTCACCTTGAAAGACACTCATGACCACTGCCTGCCACCCGTTCACTATCCCAGAGGCGTGTCACTAACCGGATGTGGTGTCAAGATAAAAAACGGAAGAATTAGTAGACTCCTTTTACAACTCTTAGACTTGAAGTGGGCACCATATCTTATCGATGTTTGTATTCTTAGGGTCGGTTTGTTCGTTGTGTATACTTGAGCTAGGGCGTAAGTAAGTTTACAGATAAAACGTTTCAGAGAGGGAAAGTAGAAGAATAAATCGTTATCTTTCACGCAGTGTATATCTCTTTCCAGTAGGAGAAACAAGAATTGAGTGTTCAATATTGCAGCTATTCCGCTTCATTGTGACGTTTATTGATAGCAGTCAGGTGTCTATTCTCATAAAATACTATTATTAGCCCTGTACCTGTTACGGGAACCGATCTCACGGCATCTATGCCGGACCCATGGGTACTCGGCGCTTCCCAACAGGTTATATATATATTCACACACACACACACTTACATACACGCACACACACATTTGCAAACACTAACACACCAGAATAATTAACTTCTAATCCCAGGAGATACTCTCAAATACAGTTTTCAAATTGGCAATAGGCATCGAAATAGTCACTGTTCATTTCTTCTATTCATTTAAACTTCTTACAAACATTTCTCGTATCATTCAGCAACACCACACAACGAGATACAGAAGGAGTTAAAGATTAGAACTTTTTAATTAGTAATGGCTAGATGTGAACACGTAGAAACATTAAATAGTAATGGCTAGATGTGAACACGTAGAAACATTAACTAGTAAGGGATAGATGTGAAGACTCAGAATCATTAAGTAGTAAGGGATAGGTGTGAACAGTCAGAAACATTAAGTAGTAATGGCTAGATGTGAACACGTAGAAACATTAACTAGTAAGGGCTAGATGTGAAGACTCAGAATCATTAAGTAGTAAGAGATAGATGTGAACAGTCAGAAACATTAAGTAGTGTTGGCGAGATGTGAACACTCAGAAACATTAACTAGTAATGACTAGATGTGAACACTCAGAAACATTAACTAGTAATGACTAGATGTGAACACTCAGAAACATTAACTAGTAATGACTAGATGTGAACACTCAGAAACATTAACTAGTAATGACTAGATGTGAAAACTCAGAAACATTAACTAGTAATGACTAGATGTGAACACTCAGAAACATTAACTAGTAATGACTAGATGTGAACACTCAGAAACATTAACTAGTAAGGGCTAGATGTGAACACTCAGAAACATTAACTAGTAATGACTAGATGTGAACACTCAGAAACATTAACTAGTAATGACTAGATGTGAACACTCAGAAATATTAACTAGTAATGACTAGATGTGAACACTCAGAAACATTAACTAGTAATGACTAGATGTGAACACTCAGAAACATTAACTAGTAATGACTAGATGTGAACACTCAGAAACATTAACTAGTAATGACTAGATGTGAACACTCAGAAACATTAACTAGTAATGACTAGATGTGAACACTCAGAAACATTAACTAGTAAGGGCTAGATGTGAACACTCAGAAACATTAACTAGTAATGACTAGATGTGAACACTCAGAAACATTAACTAGTAATGACTAGATGTGAACACTCAGAAACATTAACTAGTAATGACTAGATGTGAACACTCAGAAACACTTTTGTGAGTTGCATTTTGAAGAAAGGCTGGGGATATTCTCATCACATAAGTCGAGCTTTCAGACCCAGCATGCAACTGGAGAGAACAACCTAGGAGATGTCACGTCACCAATGTAGGAGCACCGCACCTCTACTTTCTCCCCCTCCCCTCCTCCCTCTCTCTCCACCCACGGAGAGCTAGTGTTAGAAGCTGAACCATAGAACTGTAATAATTGTTTTCAGCGGAGATTTCTTATGAAAATACTATTGTCTCCTTTTCTTCCGAATTCTGAGCATTAAAAGGTTCTTATTAACGTTAGGCAAATGGATCTATTTTGAATCAATAACGCCTTATACCGTTATACTGAAGGTCATCTGTAGTAGAGCGCCGCCACGCCAAGTGGCTTTTAGGGAATATGTTGTTAGTGACCATAATTTTTATAGACCTTCGGCGCATGATTTTTGGGGTAATGTCGTCGGTATTACGACTGTAGTTGTGGCTTTACAGAAGAATGTTGAGAATACCATAGGCAGTTAAGAAGAGTAATGAAAATGTTCTGAAAGAGGTCAAAACAATCATAATTTTTTTGTCATGTAATGAAAAGGGAACAGCTGGAATATATTGTAACAACTGGGAAAATTGAGGGACGAAGAGATAGAGGGAAGCAACAAGAACAAATACCAAACAGCTTAGGAGAATGGCTAGGCAGAAGGTCAACAACAGAAATGATAAATAAATATCGAGTTCGAAAGTTGTGGAGGGACATGATCACCTACGCCAGTAGGCACGACGCCTTATGATGATGTTTGTTTGCGATTAATGTATAATCCACACATCTCTTTTATATTCTATTTATATCTGTCTATTTCGCGTAGGTGGGTAGGGGCGCCATCTATCAAGGGGGGGGGGGGGAATAAGTCTGTGCAAGGATACAACAAGCTATTGATGTACGTGGTTATATTTTGACTATTGTGAAGTAATGTTAATGCCATGAAGAACATACTAACATCAAAACAAATAACACCAGAGCTAAAACTAAGAATAGCAAAATGTTACATCTTCTTAATATTCCTATATGGTGCAGAAACATGGACATTAGACAAGAAAACAGAACAGAGAATTGAAGCCTCTGAAATGTGGATATATAGAAGAATAGGTAGAGTTGGATGGAAGGAAAAGAAAACAAATGATGAAGTCTTAAAACAACTAAAAATGAAAAGAGAACTACTAAGCACAATTCAAACAAGACAAATGCGGTTTTTGGGCCATGTTAAAAGACTCAACAGCTTACTAAAAGTAATCCTGGAGAGGAAAATACAAGGTAAAAGAGGCAGAGGCAGACCAAGACTAACATGGATGAGTAACATCAAAAGATGGACAAATCAGCCTTTGACAACCTGCACCATCAAAGCAAGAGACAGAGCAGAATGGCGCTCCATGGTAGCCTACCTTCGTTGCAGAGAAGGCACTCGATGATGATGATTGTGAAGAAACGAAAAATTAAATTGTTTAGCTACATATCTCGATCATCTGATCTAGTAACGTTCATTCTGCAGACAACCGTGAAAAGAGGAAGACGAGGTTGAAAGATAGGAACATCAAATAATAGACAGTCGTTGATTTTTCAGTCACAAATAATGACTTTGAGTGAATATTTATCTTTTCCTTGTGAACAGTTTTATAATTAAACTTAAAAATGGCGTCGAAGTTTAGCTTGCCCAGGGCGCCAGCAACCATAGTGCCGCCACTGGCTCCATCCTGCTGGATACCATAGCCTATGATAACGATTCAGATACCATAGCCTATGATAACGATGTTGATTCTTTTTTTTTTAAACCTCATATACATTTACTCTCATTTAAGCTTTCGCCTGCTAAGGTCTGAACGGAAACCGAAAATATGTTACAGCTAATCTCGACTCCTATCATAATGTTACGCTACCTTTCACCTCCACATACCAGTAGTTTGTACACATAATAAAACAAACCTTACTGGTGCACAAACACTTTACATATCACAGGCTAACGACCGCGCCTTTACAACAAAAATTCTGCACAAAATTGTGTCACAAAACTCTGTGTAGGAAATATTATCTTATTCTAATCATATCGTGTATTTCAAAGCGTCCAAAGTCAGACATTTCCCCCTGAGAGAGTTTGTTGTTTATCTTTCAAACGTCCCGTTTATTTTCCTGTGTATTTTTGTAATGTCTTTTTCTTAGTTCCAAAGACTTCCATCGAGCCATTTGCTTACGCCTTATACATTTGTTAAAATTTACGTTTGGAGGCGAAGGCGCACCTCACATTAGCAGGAGCTGGAAGTTGTCAGCGACCTACAGCGGATGGCTTGCGCCAGGATCGGTTAACCAGAACCATCCAGACCCTGCTCCACCTCTCCGTAGTGCCCCCAGTAACAGAGTAACCTGTCGAGTCTGGTCAAGAAAATAGGGATCAGAGAGGGAAGACAACCCGGTACTCAAAATTGTCGTGCTGGAGTCGGATTTGCTGGACAGAAAGATGCTAATATCAGTTATACTGCAAACCACAACACAACGCACACGCCCACTTAACGTCCTTTTAAGGGCGGATGACGAAGCAGTGGGCACCTTTAGTCATCGGGAGAACACAAGCAAGCAAATTTACATTTTGGTGTCGAGAGAACGAGCAATGTTCCGGATTTCGCTCCATTGCCAGCCTCAACAATTGTTACGTAACGCTGTTGTACTCTTCTTGAAGCTGTCTCTTCATCTTTCTCAGGTTGTACTTCCAGCTTCCACCTTCTCTTTTTCTACGCTCATTTATGGCTTGGAATCATCAAGTATTCTCCCAATATGGAGAAATCATTCTATACGATGCATCTGTGTTTTTTTTCCCCAAGACTGATTATAACAACTGGCAAATCATGAAGAAGGAAAAAGTGGTAAAGTAACAGCTTTACGTAGGTGATAAAGAAAATAAAAGTAGAACGACGTTTTGGCCAGAAGGCCTTCAGCAGAAACAATAAACAATAACACACAATATATATATATATATATATATATATATATTGTTCCTATATTGTTCATATGTATATATGTATATATATATATATATATATATATATATATATATATATATATATATATATATAATGTCTTTCAGAAGCCTTGAAAGGTTGTGGAAATCAAAACTCATCAGCACAAACACAAAACTTAAGACTATTCAAATCAAATGTACTATCAACCCTTACGTATGCGTGTGAAAGCAGGAAAACAACAAGAGATATAGAAATAAAGTTGAACGCATTCGAAAATAAATGTCTAATGAAAATACTTGGTATAGTGTTGAATGAATTCAAAACAAACGAGGAAATTAGAGAAATCGCTAATCAACCACTAATATCTTCAGTAATAAAGAAAGGACGATGGTCATGTGTTGGACATGTGATGAGAAGAGATAATAACCGAATAGCAAAGCAAGCCCTCATGTGGGAAACAACAGGTAAGAGGAAAAGAGGAAGACCCAGAGAGACACTGAGAAGAAGATTGATGAGAGAGGCAAGAGCAGCAGGATTCGGCTCCCTCAATGAGATAGAGCTGCTGGCACAGAACAGAGACAAATGGCGAGATTTGATAAAATATCTTTAAAAGAATTGAAAACTGCTAGAACAAAAATTCATATAAGAGAGGGAGTATCATGGTCTATGCCCTATGGGCCGGCTACGGCTCGAAAGGTCAATATATATATATATATATATATATAAATTGCTTCTGCTGAAGGTCTTTTGGCAGAAACGTCGTTCTACTTTTGTTTTGTTTCTCACCTACGTAAAGCTGTTACCATACCACTTTTCCTATTAAAAATCCTTTATTACCATCAGCTTTACAGCAGCTTCACATTTCTATGCATCTTCTTTCTTCTTCTCCACTTCTTTCCTTCCTCATCTGCCTTTCAGCGTCGAGGGGAGATACAATTTGCGGTCTTTTGCTCTTCTGTACGTCTCTGCTGCTTTTATGTTTCATCTTGATGCATTTGTATGCCTTTACCTAATGGCAAATCTCGATTGCCTGCTAACAAAGACAAGATAAAAAAATGTATGTCTTTCATTATAATTTATACTTGCCTCTTCTTATTCACCACGTTAATAAATGTTTGTTTATGCATTGTTTGTAATATATTCTGTTTGTTTATATCTATATGTTATACTATTATGGCTGAAATAAAATGCTGTAATGAACTATGTTAGTATAATATAGCAGTTCTCACACAGTGAGCCTTGTTGAGGGCTATACTGACGTGTTATGTGCAAATGAAACTGAGTACCAGGTAAAATATGTGAACTCAAGTTTAAAACGTATGTGGGGGACTGGTTGGTCTCGAGGCAAGACGCCGGCCTCGAGACAGAGAGGTTATGGGTTCAAATCTCTGCTACACCGGTTGGGGTTTTTATTTATGATTTCTCTCTGCGGCAACCATCCCTTGTCTCAGTAGCGAAGCCCGGATTGAAACGTCAATTACTCATGGATGGAAAAAAATATGAGTACCTCCGAAGTTAAAGTTGTCTGCCTGTGCGGTGAGGGACCTCTGTGCACACAGCTGCCAGGAAAAAACGGATTTACGCGCAAAATTCAGTTCCTAGTCTATAGGGACTTCGTCAGAGGTAAAAACGCATGTGAATGGTTAATCATCGTCATCATGGAGTACCACGCCTGCTGGCGTAGGTGATCATTTCTCTCCACAACTTTCGATCTCGACAGTTATTTATCATTTATGTTGTTGACCTTCTGCCAAGCCATTCTCTTAAGCTTGTTTTTTTCTTTGCTTCCCTCTATCTCATAGTACCTCAATTTTCACAGTTGTTACACAATATATTCCAGCTCTTCTCTTCTCATTGCTAGGCCAATAAATTATGATTTTTTCTTCCTAATATTGGATATTTGGTCTCTTTTTGCATTGGCCTCTTTCAGAACATTTTCATTACTCTTCTTAGCATCCATGGTATATTCAATATTCTTCTGTAAAACCACATTTCTACATCCTCCATTGATTTTTTTCTTGCCTGTTAACCTATTGTCCATGATTCACATCCATATGTTAAAAAACTATCGCTACATAAAATTTAAGAACTAGTTGTCTTGTTTCTGTTGTCAAAAATGGATTGCTTTTTTTTTTTTTTAATGGAAAGCTGCTTTTCTCTGAGCCATTCTGTAACTCACCACTTTTGTACATCTACCATCTGATGTTAAACATGTTCCCAAATATTTAAATCCATTTACCTGTTTTATTATTGTTCCACTTGTATTTATTGTGCATTGCGGTAATGTCTTTTTCTTTGATTGGTTAATTAGTGAGAGTGCAAATATAATAACAATAATAATAGCTTCTGGTTACGTTACTGACGTCTACGAAATATAATGGTTTGTGTCAATATGTTACTTTGACCTTCTCCATACCTAGAGGCGATGCTGTCAGCACCACAAGAAGCCGCTTACAAAGTTAAGGTTTAAAATATCTGGTCTCAATTTTTTGAGGTAGAATGAGCCCAGAAACTGTATCGATCGGAGTAGGGGTGGAGGTGGGGTAAGGTTGGAAGTGAGATTCTGCAAATCTGGGAGTTGAAAGATGTAACATCTTTATCAGTAGATAAATACAATTAATGGTCTCTATGATGGTCGTGGTTAATTCATCATCCTGTGCCATACCGGTTGGCGTAGGTGATCATGTCCCTCAACAATCAACTATCTACAGTGCATCGTATCATGCGTGGTTAATTACATAACAGAAAACTAAGTTGGTAAAGTTAAAAGTAGAAATAACATCACTCACTTGTTATGGTCGTGATGATTGCCGTTCTCTTGTGCCTGTGTGTTATCTGCCATTCTTGTTACCACTTTGACTGCTAAACTGTCGGCTTATGTTCTTTTGGTGATTTTCCTTGTGAACTCAGTTAGGGTTATTAATTAAGCCCAGTAAGCAGCTCACGATAGCAGAAGATAATCCAGTAATGAGATCAAAGGTCACGATTAGTCAGCCTTGAGATTATTTCCCCTTGGATTTCGTGTTGATTACAGCTGTGTTGAGTCTTACACGTTTACTGCTGTTGTAACTGGTTGGTACTAAGGAGTGTAAACGGGTTATATATTAACAGTTACCGACGATGCATTTGTAGGTAACTTGTTTTATTTTTCTATACGATTAAAACAACGCACATAAAAGTTAATCTGAAGCTGAAGACCTACTTGGCCGAAACGTCGTTCTAATTTTGTTTTGTTTCTCACCTACGTAAAGCAGTTACAATATCACTTTTTTCTTTACTTACATTTTCATTATTACCATCACCTTTGCACAGCTTCGTATTTGTATGCATCTTGTTGCCTCTACCTCTTTAATAGAGGCTACACGTCATGCCTTAACCGTCTTTTAAGAACAGACGAAGAAAAATTCATCATAATGTCCCTGCTGAAGGCCTAACGAGCCGCAACAACGTTTTGTTTTTGCGTTATCAAATACTTACGTAAAACTGTAATCACATCCATAGTTTCACTCTTTTTTCCTTTTTATTCTTATTATTCTTATCATCTACTTTACAACAGGTTCGCATCTTCATGCACTTTACGCCTTTACTCGAGGAAACTTCACCAGGGACCCGAGCTACATTCAAATCCAATCTAATGTCAGATAAAATTGTATTAAGCAGCTGAACTTGTAAAGTGACCAGACAAACTACGACGTTTCGGAAAAAGCCTTCATCGGGGAAAAAAAAAACTAAGATCTAGAGACGTTCTTAGAATTGTATCTCGTCCGTGACACGAAGACCGCCACTTTTGCACTGGAAATAAACAGACGTGTCCCAGTATTTTAAATGAACAACAACAACAACAATAACAACAACAAAAACACTTCCCACATCGTTTAAGTGGTGCAAACTGATAGAACACACAGAGTAAAGAAGAAAAAACATTGAAATGATAATCAGATAACCCATTTGTCTTTTGACTGCCTGGAGCCATTAGAGAAATGCGATGCATCCGGCAGGATCTTGCTAGTAGAGAACGAGGCCTGTGCGCCAATCAGAGGCTACAGTAACTTGCAGAAGAACATGGTAACTAATTAAAACATTGACATATTAATATGGCCATCTGTTTTCTGACTTCACTTCCGGTCAAGTCAGTAAGGAATAGGTCCACGCCTAAAGACGTATCATCAAGTGCCATACCAGCTGGCGTAGGCGATAATGTCCTTCCACAATCTTCTATCTACAGTGCATCGTATCAATTCTCTTGTTGACCGTTTTCCTTGCCATGACACCAAGCTATCCAGTATTTTCCCTCTTTGTCGTTCGCGATCTCTCATTCCTTTTATTGTGCCAGTTGTAACCGAGTATTCCAACTTTCCTATTCTCATGAATAATCTCATGCCCGAAAAATGTTGATTGTTTCTTTCTGATGTTAAAGGCGTATGGGGAATATATAATTAAGGTTTGGCTACTGGCATTCAACGGTAAGGGGAGAAAATAAAAGAGCCACTCTTACCTGCCACGCATGTTGTAACAGGCGACTAGATTTGGAATCGTCGCCTGTGCGAGTAGGAAATGCACAGAGTGACCTTGTCAACAGAAGTTACCGATGCATTTTGGGAAATTCTATGACACGTGGTGAAGTAAAAGTAAGTAAAGAACCCCGTCACGTCAAGTGGCGTATAGGGAATATGGTGTTTGTGATTATATATCTGACAGACCTGCATATCACTATCATATCAATAAAATATCTATTAGGATCATCATCATTGCACACCGGCAGCTAATGACAAAATGGTTAAACAGAAAGAAAGTTGTTATTAGGATCATCATCATTGCACACCGGCAGCTAATGACAAAATGATTAAACAGAAAGAAAGTTGTTATTAGGATCATCATCATTGCACACCGGCAGCTAATGACAAAATGATTAAACAGAAAGAAAGTTGTTATTAGGATCATCATCATTGCACACCAGCAGCTAATGACGAAATGGTTAAACAGAAAGAAAGTTGTTATTAGGATCATCATCATTACACACCAGCAGCTAATGACAAAATGGTTAAACAGAAAAAAAGTTGTTATTAAGATCATCATCATTACACACCAGCAGCTAATGACGAAATGGTTAGACAGAAAGAAAATTGTTATTAGGATCATCATCATTGCACACCGGACGAATCCATAGGCGCTCCGATATTTCTCTCTCTCTCATCTCGAGATAATCAGAGAACAACCCTGGCTCATGCGCACGAACTCCGTAACCCGGCTTGGGATCCACAGTGTGTGTAGGTTTCTGCTGACAACTTTACCAGGGAAGCGTTCGTATTTATGGCCTACGCTTTTTCGGTTTTAACAGCTATGGGTTCTTTAACCTGCGCGAGTTCACACGGGACCTCCCGCTTATTTCCGCTATCCGAGAGGACTAAGTATCGGATCTCACTGCCCAAGAGATCAAGATAAAGATAACGTCATTAAGAAACCACTGATTACATTTTTTCCCCCCTATTTTTGACAACTCACCACCTCGTCCGCTGGGCTTTGAACCGGGGTCCTTTCTGTCCTGAGGCCGATGTCGTACTTCCAGGCTACCCAGACCACACCTGCCCATCCCTCTCCCCCCCCCCCAATCTATTTCAAATAAATATTTGCTTAACACAAATGAACCTTCTTCATCTAGTGCCGTCTCCGCAACGAAGGTTGGCTATCACGAATCGCCATTCCACTCTGTTTCTTGCTTTGATGATGCAGGTTGTTATAGATTGACTTGTCCATCTTTTGATGTTACTCATCCATGTTAGTCTTGGTCTGCCTCTGCCTCTTTTACCTTGTATTTTCCCTTCCAATATTACTTTTAGTAGGCTGTTGTGTCTTTTAACGTGCTCCAAAAATTTCATTTGTCCTGTCTTAATTGTATTTAGTAGTTCTCTTTTTATTTTAGTTTGTTTGAAAACTTCATCATTTGTTTTATTTTCTTTCCATCCAATTCTACCTATTCTTCTATAAATCCACATTTCAAAGGCTTCAATTTTCTGTTCTGTTTTCTTGAGTAGTAGTAGTAGTTGTTGTAATTATGGGAATAGTTTCAGTAGTGGCTGTTGTAATAGCAGTTGTTTTTTTTATACATGTGTGCTATTGTAAAACTAATATAGATACAATCGTATTAATAGTAGTAGTAGTAGGAGCAGCAGTAGCAGTAGTAGCAACAATAATAGTAGTAGCAGCAGTAGTAGCAGTAGTAGCAGTAGTAGCAGCAGTAGCAGTAGTAGCAGTAGTAGTAATATGAGTAGCAGTAGCAGTAGTAGCAACAATAATAGTAGTAGTAGCAGTAGTAGCAGCAGTAGCAGTAGTAGCAGTAGGAGTAGTAGTTGTATCAGTGGTAGTAGTAGTATCAGAAGTAGCAGTAGCAGCAGCTACTGATAGTAGTAATAGCAGTAAGCAGCAGTAATAATAGTAGTCGTAGATGTAGTAGTAGTAGTAGCAGTAATCAGCAGTAATAATAGTAGTCGTAGAAGTAGTAGTAGTAGCAGCATTTGTAGTAGTAGTAGTAGCAGCAGCAGTGGTAGTAGTTTACTACTCTATAATAATAGAAGTAGAAATGGTAGTTCAGAACAGTAGTATTTTCCGCAAATATAACAGATATATAAGCTTTGGTTAATATAGTTAAAGTGGTATTATTTGCTGCAAATAGTTAAATACAAAATGTCTAAATAAAAGTAGTAAATATTATAATAGTAGCAGCAACAGTATCAGTATTTGTAGCAGTAGTAACAGTTATAGTAGTACATAGTAGTAGTAGTTGTAGTATTTCTAGTATTTCTAGCATTTGTAGTAGTAGTTGTAGTATTAGAAGTCGTAGTTGTAGTAGTAGTTGTAGTAATAGCAGTAGAAGTGATAGTAGTAGTAGTAGTTTTAGTAGTAGCAGTAGCAGTTGTAGTAGTAGTTATAGTATTAGTAGTAGTCGTAGTTGTAGTAATAGCAGTTGTAGTGATAGTAGTAGTAGTAGTTTTAGTAGTAGCAGTAGCAGTTGTAGTAGTAGTTGTAGTAGTATAGTAGTAGTAGAAGTAGAAGTAGTATTTATTACAAATAATAAAGTGTAATTATTAATAAGCAATAATTACTATATAAATACTACAACTACTAATAGCAACAGTTGTGGTTGTACTTTCTTCATGTTCACGCAGATATTTAACAACTATAGCATAAACCAGACTAACACAACAGGTATCAACATCTGTATCCCGCAAGAAAACCACTTACTCCACAAGAGGCTCATGTAATGAAGGGATTACCAAGCACAGACCGCGGAGTTGACAAGTCGTTCCAAAAATCGCGAACCTTATATATAAATGTCTTTTGAGTGTGTCATCAGCGAAACAGGACGCAGTTGAACACCTTCGCCCCGCGCACTCAAGCTGCGTAAAAATAGAACAAACCCTAAGGCTTGACAGCAATACGCCTATGAGGCCATGACAATTAAGTAGCGAGCGGGAACTATACAGTTGACTCTGTAGTGGGCGGGATACAAACGTTGAAGGATTGCTTAACATGTGGGCGTGATCTAGGTCACTATATTGTGATCTTTTTTTCTCTCTCTCTTTCTTCTGCTTTTAAATAAAATACAATTTAAGAAATGAGGTTTGTACGAAAAGAAAGAGTCTATTCATAATATTAAAAATAGATAAATAGTAGTTTATGTAGTAATAGATTTAGTGAAAGAGTCTATTCATAATACAAAATATAGATACATAATAGTTTATATAGTAATAGATTTAGTGAAAGAGGCTATTTATGATACAAAATATAGATAAATAATAGTTTATATAGTAATAGATTTAGTGAAAGAGTCTATTCATAATACAAAATATAGATAAATAATAGTTTATATAGTAATAGATTTAGTGAAAGAGTCTATTCATAATACAAAATATAGATAAATAATAGTTTATATAGTAATAGATTTAGTGAAAGAGGCTATTCATAATACAAAATATAGATAAATAATAGTTTATATAGTAATAGATTTAAGGAAGGGGGCTATTCATAATACAAAATATAGATAAATAATAGTTTATATAGTAATAGATTTAGTGAAAGAGGCTATTCATAATACAAAATACAGATAAATAATAGTTTATATAGTAATAGATTTAGTGAAAGAGTCTATTCATAATACAAAATGTAGATAAATAATAGTTTATATAGTAATAGATTTAAGGAAGGGGGCTATTCATAATACAAAATGTAGATAAATAATAGTTTATATAGTAATAGATTTAGTGAAAGAGTCTATTCATAATACAAAATATAGATAAATAATAGTTTATATAGTAATAGATTTAGTGAAAGAGTCTATTCATAATACAAAATATAGATAAATAATAGTTTATATAGTAATAGATTTAAGGAAGGGGGCTATTCATAATACAAAATATAGATAAATAATAGTTTATATAGTAATAGATTTAGTGAAAGAGTCTATTCATAATACAAAATATAGATAAATAATAGTTTATATAGTAATAGATTTAAGGAAGGGGGCTATTCATAATACAAAATATAGATAAATAATAGTTTATATAGTAATAGATTTAAGGAAGGGGGCTATTCATAATACAAAATATAGATAAATAATAGTTTATATAGTAATAGATTTAAGGAAGGGGGCTATTCATAATACAAAATATAGATAAATAATAGTTTATATAGTAATAGATTTAAGGAAGGGGGCTATTCATAATACACAATATAGATAAATAATAGTTTATATAGTAATAGATTTAAGGAAGGGGGCTATTCATAATACAAAATATAGATAAATAATAGTTTATATAGTAATAGATTTAAGGAAGGGGGCTATTCATAATACAAAATATAGATAAATAATAGTTTATATAGTAATAGATTTAAGGAAGGGGGCTATTCATAATACAAAATATAGATAAATAATAGTTTATATAGTAATAGATTTAAGGAAGGGGGCTATTCATAATACAAAATATAGATAAATAATAGTTTATATAGTAATAGATTTAAGGAAGGGGGCTATTCATAATACAAAATATAGATAAATAATAGTTTATATAGTAATAGATTTAAGGAAGGGGGCTATTCATAATACAAAATATAGATAAATAATAGTTTATATAGTAATAGATTTAGTGAAAGAGGCTATTCATAATACAAAATATAGATAAATAATAGTTTATATAGTAATAGATTTAGTGAAAGAGTCTATTCATAATACAAAATGTAGATAAATAATAGTTTATATAGTAATAGATTTAGTGAAAGAGTCTATTCATAATACAAAATATAGATAAATAATAGTTTATATAGTAATAGATTTAGTGAAAGAAGTTTTTTTTTTAAAGGAGGAAAGATGGGTTTAGTTACTGCCTTACCTAGATGAGGAACAAAACTTTTTTTCCCTCTTAATAAAAAAAACAAACATCATTATCAGCTTTATAGCAGCTTCGCACTTTTATGTCCTAATCTCTTTAATAGAAGTGTTTGCTGTAAATATTTGTTATGTTGTGTTATTGTTGTATTAGTGTTGTATTTATGTTGGTATATTGCACATTGTAATGGAAACGATCTAAAATAGGCCGAAGTAAAAAAGAGAGCTAATTTCCAATATTAGGAAGAAACAATCATCATTTTTTGGCCATGTAATGAGAAGAGAACAACTAGAATATATTGTGACAACTGGAAATATTGAAGGATGAAGAGATAGAGGGAAGCAAAGAGAAAGATTCCAGACAGCTTAAGAGAATGGCTTGGCAGAAGGTCAGCAACAGTGATGATAATAAAACTGCAGAGACCAAAAGTTGTGGAGAGTCATGATCACCTATGCTAACAGACATGACATTTGATGATGTTGCACTTTATTTATTGTTTATTTAGTTGGTAGATTTAAAACTCTATATTATTTTTATTTGTGTGTGTACATAAGTCAAAGTTCCCGACACTGCTTTGATCAGGGGATGGTTTTTATGATATCATCATCATCATGTGCCATACCGGTTAGCGTAGGCGATCATGTCCTTCCACAATCTTCTATCCACAGTGTATCGTATCAGTTCTGTTGTTGACTGCTTTCCATGCCATGACGCCAAGCTATCTAGTATTTTCTCTCTTTGTTGTCCGCGATCACTTAATCCTTTTATTTTGCCAGCTGTAACCAAGTATTCCAACGTTCCTCTTATCATGATGTGCCCGAAAAATGTTGATTGTTTCTTTCTGATGTTTTTAGGAGCTGTCTTTTTGTGTTGGCCTCTTGAGAACTTCTTCATTGGTCTTTTTAGCTGTCCAGGGAACTTCCAACATTCTTATGAGAAATCCCATCTATGTGGCCTCTAATCGTCTTTTCATTTGTTTGTCTACTGTCCATGATTCGCTTCCATAGGTCAAAATTGGTTCTATATAGCACCGATGAACTCTCTTTCCCATTTCTATTGACATAGATTTGTTGCATAAGATATTTTCATTTTTATGATATAGCACCTTTTTTTTTTAAATAACCCACATCACATTTGTGGGTGTTATCACACCAAGCCGCCATTACGTCCCAGAAAATGTGACATCCATGTATAGAGGCTGTGTGACCTATAAAGCGTTGCCGCTAACAAACCGAAACTCAACGCTGAACATGGGACTTGAACTCACGCCATCCAGATCACTTGATTAGTTGACATTTTGTTGGTTTTCGCTTCTGTAGACAGTCTGTGGATAAGTTTTGTGTATATTTGTACATATTTGTATTATTTGTGTATATTTCTTTTATTTTTGTATATTTGGGTATATTTCTATTATTTATGTATATTTGTGTATATTTGTTTTATTTGTGTATATTTTTTTTATATTTGTGTTATTTGCGTTATGAGTTTGGTTGGTTGGTTTGTTCGGGTGGCTTCTGGCTGTTGGTTAATTTGCTCCGACCACCATGTTTCAAGGTACAGCCAGACTTTAAAGGGTGCCAGACATTTGCATTTTCTTAGAAATATAGCCAAGATGACGTAATACTGACCAGATGACCCAAAACAAGCGTCAACGATTAAAAAATGGAGGGACCAAAACGATATTCCTGTACTCACGATTCAACGAGGTTCTTGTGAAGCGTAAAATCTGTGGTCGGACTCATGTTCACATTAACGCCAATCCATAACGCTACAACTTCGTTTCTGACGCTCTCAAAATAATTGTAAACTGCGACGAAACGCAAAAACCGTCCATTTTATTAGAAACAACAATGAGGTTGCAAATTACATAGGCCAGGACGACAGACAACATTTTTTTTATCCGAAAGCCATTAGTGGCTAATATCTGACTACAGGTGTTAGTATGAACGACCAACAGCTGATAAAGATCCTATTACGTTTCACCTTGGTGGCTCTGGAAACCATAACCAGTATAGCCAAGAGAAAGAAACTGGTATCTAAAAATCTCATACTGAAGTCTTATGTACTGGGCCGAAAAGAGAAAATATCGCAGCTTGCTTTTAACGTTAATTTAAGACGTCAATGACCACCGAAAACATTTGAAAGGGCGGACGACCAAAATGTGTAGATTATTCATGAAGCGAATAGAAAGAGGTGGGGAAGAGAAAGTAATTTACAACTGGACTGACTGAAAAGCCACCGCAATTTGCTGCTTGCCTGACAACTTACTCTTATTTTAAGAAAATAATTTTCTTCCAAATAGCACAACAGTTCGAGGTAGCTTGCTACTGTTGCTAGGGATCGCGACCTTTTCAGGTTCCGGTCTGACTCTGGCTGTTGTTGCTTTTTCACCCGCCCTCGTTTGATCCTCGTCAAAATGTCGCGTTTGGAAAACGTTTCCTGTTTGTTAATAATATACCTAACTTGTGCAGGCCACCTGCTTCCATTAAATACAAGTTTGTCAATTTCAGCAAATATAACGTTTCAGTGGTCCTCAAACTACAACGGGATTGAGACAAAAGGGGTTTCTTACACTTCGAGTGTCAAAATCGTGCTAGGGTAATGTCTAAGGACTCATACGTTAAGAGGAAGTTATGAAATGTGGTTACTTCGAGAGAAGAAAGGGGAAATGGTATCAGTGGAAGGAGAAAGAGGAGGCTATTAGAGGCCAAACTAGAATATGTAAAAGATGGTCAGTATGAAGTCAAGTCGCTTTAACGATGACGGTGGTGTGTAGACACAAAGTAATACATGAATATTATTGATTGATTGATTGATTGATTGATTGATTGATTGATTGATTGATTGATTGATTGATTGATTGATTGATTGATTATCCTCATTCATTACAAATGAAAAGACGATTAGAGGCCTCAGAGATGGGATTTCTCAGAAGAATGTTGAAAGCTCCCTGAAAAGCTAAAAAGACCAATGGGGACATTTTTTAAAGAAGCCAACACAAAAAGGGAGCTTCTAAAAATTTCAGAAAGAAACAATCGAAATTTTTCTGGCTCATCATGAGAAGATGAAAGTTGGAACACTTGGTTACAACTGGCAAAATATAGGGAAAGAGTGGTCGCGGACGACAAAGAGAGAAGATACTAGATAGCTTGGTGTCATGGGCAAACATATATATATATAGTTAGATTTCTGTGTATATCCACATATATTACTGTTCTAGCTGAAGGCCTACTTGGATGAAACGTCGTTCGATTTTTGTTTTGTTTTTCACCTACGTAAAGCTATTACCATACCACTCTTTTCTCTTTTTTTTTTAAATTGTCATTAGTACCATCAGCTTTACAGCAGCTTCACATTTCTGTGTATCTTGATGTCATTGATGAATTGTCATTAGTATCATCAGCTTTACAGCAGCTTCACATTTCTGTGTATCTTGATGTCATTGATGAATTGTCATTAGTATCATCAGCTTTACAGCAGCTTCACATTTCTGTGAATCTTGATGCCATTGATGAATTGTCATTAGTATCATCAGCTTTACAGTAGCTTCACATTTCTGTGAATCTTGATGTCATTGATGAATTGTCATTAAAACAAAAAAAACTTAGAATTTGATTGAGGCTAACCTTCAAAGCGGAGGTGGCACTCAACGAGTGTAATAATGCATTTTCTTTATTATTTTGCTATGAAAGACAGGGTGTGACAACGTCAATGAGGACTGACGTGGGATGAAATCGTAAGTGCGTGAATGAGCTAATTGCAACATTATTGTGGGAGCAGTCATAACAAAGTAGGTTCAGATGTAAGGCTAGGCCACTTAAGACAACTGTTACAGCCACTTTAACAAAATTATATTTACGTGCATAGATTTCTGTTTGTTTAGCATGTACTAGTTTTTCTTGAGTTGGAATAAAAGAAATTAATGAATGAGTACTTAACCGAGCGTAAGGTCGAGTGAGGCTTTGACTGACTTAGTTGGGGCGTAGTTAGTGAGAACAGTATAATTTTCTAAATGCCTCGTCTCATTTATTAACTATAATAAATATATACAAGTAAAAAAAAAACTATTTTTACGGGTGTGCCGTAGGACTTATAGAACCGGAGAATAAAGGCCTCGTGTCCAGTGCAGTCGCCGCCAAATGTTCTGGTCTGAGTTTTTATTTCACTCCAAATAGGAAAAAACTGTGAATCCTATTGTTATTCGAACTCGCATTCTTCTTAGTGGAAAAACAAATATATGATGGGCACAGATGCTGAGCAACAAAAATTTGGGTATGCCTCCCTTGGAGCACAAACACTTTTATTGTTATTATTTTTTCCCCCTAAGCAATTTCTAGGAGAAACAACTCTTACTACGAACATTTGATGCCTTGCAACAAGTTGAAAGAGATAACATAAGGAACTGTAAGTAATCACAGTACAATGCGATTAATTAATTCACTGGGTGCCATCTCCACATTGTAGGTTGGCTGTCATCGATCGTCATTTTACTCTGTCACTTATCCCGATGGTGTACTTTGTCATAGGTTCGCCTGTCCACCTTTTGATGCTCTCAGTCCCCTTTAGTCTTACTCTGTCACTTATCCCGATGGTGTACTTTGTCATAGGTTCGCCTGTCCACCTTTTGATGCTCTCAGTCCCCTTTAGTCTTACTCTGTCACTTATCCCGATGGTGTACTTTGTCATAGGTTCGCCTGTCCACCTTTTGATGCTCTCAGTCCCCTTTAGTCTTACTCTGCCACTGCCTCGTCTGCTTTATACAGCCTCTTCCAAGATAACTTAAGGTATTGTGTCTCTTCACACGTCCCAAAAAATGTGTTTTTTTGTTTGTTCTAATTCTGTTTAAGTGGTCCTTTTTCATTTTCAGCTAATTCAGAACTTCTGTTTTTGTCTTCTCTCCTTCCGCTCAATTCTTTCCATTTTTCTATAGACCCACTTTTTAAAAACGTAAATTTTCTACTCTGATTTTTATTTAGTGTCCATGTTTCTGCACCATACAGAAATGTTGAGTTAATATAACATTTTACAATTCGCAGTTTTCGTTCTGATGTTGTCAACTTTGATAAGACAATAATAATGCAAAAAATACATAGCGCGCTGAAGAGAAATGCACTAGATCACAAAATGTAAAAGCCGCGATAACTCAGTGGTTAGTGAACTAGACTACAAAGAACAAGAGGTCGGGTTCGATCTTGATCGTCACCCTCCGGGTACACCCAGCCTTAAATGGGTACTGGATATTTTTCTGGGAAAGTAAAGCAGCACTGACGTAATACCTATCACATTACACCAAAAATCATGCGTCGAAGGTCTGTAATAAATTATGGTCACTAACACCATATTTCCTATAGGCCACTTGGCGTGACGGGGGCTCTTTACTTTACTTTACCTACTTTATAAGATGTAAACCAACACGAAGAGCAATTCGCTATGCGAACACATAATGTGAACAAAAACTGATAGCAGTAACATTGATTGATTTATTGCTGAATTGTTGGTTTTACAATAACTTTCTTTTTCTCTTTTCACTGATACCGAAAGGTATCGTGGTTTATATCATTTTAGTTCTTGAGCTGCTCGAACTGTCTGAATTTGTGATTTTCCTTTGTTGTTATATGTCTCTATCCATCTTCTTCTAAGTCATCATCTTGGTCTTTTTCCATGCATTCTTTTTTATGGTTTCATTTGGTATTCTATCTCTTCTTGTGTTGCTTGTTACTTTTCTCAAGCATCGCATCTCACATGTATTGATCTTCCTTAATGGTGATTTAGAAAGGGTCCATGTTTCACTTTCATAGCACAAAGTTGGTATGAAAATGCTATTTATCATTTGTTGTTTAGCTACCATATAAATGTTTGGATGTCTAAACAATGGTAAAAGCTGGTATGTGACAGCATATCCTTTTTGTATTCTCATGTCAATTTCTCTGTCTAGTTTTCCATCTTCTGTGAACATTGTGCTCAAATACTTGAATTCCTCTACTTTTTACAATATCTACCAAACATAACTGAGCACATATTACAAGTGAAGTGTTGTGGTGGCGGCGTTGTTTAATATGTAATCACAATCACATTTGTCATTCACATGAAGACTCACTACCAGCTGTTCAGGTCTTATCTTATTCTAGAGATCATGTGCTTCGTGTATCGCAGCTTCAGTTCATATTTATGCGTGCTACTGCGTAATATAACCCATGAATCAGGTCTAATTAGTGCTAACTAGTATTTTTAATTTATATATTATACAACATCATCATCATCAAGTACCGGGCCTGCTGACGTA
The DNA here is from genome assembly GCA_032433765.1 of Megaustenia siamemsis. Classification (NCBI taxonomy): domain Eukaryota; kingdom Metazoa; phylum Mollusca; class Gastropoda; order Stylommatophora; family Ariophantidae; genus Megaustenia; species Megaustenia siamemsis. Next base: position 42,426,755 of record JAVIAB010000046.1, read on the forward strand.
GGTGATCCTGTCTCTCCACAATTTTCAATGTCGACAGTTATTTATCATTTCTGTTGTTGACCTTCTGCCAAGCAATTATCTTAAGCTGTCTGGTATTTTTTCTCTTTGCTTTCCTCTATCTCTTCGTCCCTCAAATTTCCCAGTTGTTACAATATATTCTAGTTGTTCTCTTCTCATTACATGACCAAAAAATGATAATTGCTTCTTCCTAATATTGGAAATTAGCTCTCTTTTTGCTTTGACCTTCTTCAGAACGTTTTCATTACTCTTCTTAGCTGTCCATGGTATTCTCAACATTCTTCTATAAAACCACATTTCTACAGACTCCAGTGATTTTCCTGTTTGTTGTCCTATTGTCTATGATTCACATCCATATTTTAATTATACAACAGAACAGTCACAAACTTGAGACACTCGCGATTGCCTTTCCCTGATACACCAGTGGCGCCCTCTTGTGGTAGTTACCATGGAATAAGCCTTGTCTGATTGTTGTTTTTATTTTTGAGTAGTTTATTATTTTATATTTTTTAAAAAAAGGTGAGCAGCAATGAAGATTTAAAAAAAAAGTGATTTAATGAAGAATTTAGTGGGGAAAAAAAAACTACAACGTACTCGTGTTTACAAATGTCATTTTCCCAATTCTTTGCAAAAAAAAAAAAAAAAACACCACGCCATCATATAATCTAGTAACGAAAAATAAATTCTCTTATAAAAAATTAGCTCATTTTATAACAAAGAACTTTTCTTTTCATTAAAAAAATATACACACACACACGCACACGCACACGCGCGCACACACACACACACACACAAATCAGTTGGCGTGCTTACAAATATTTACAACACTATGTGGATGTTGTCATTTTATTAACTATAACCTCTGGCACTCGACAATATCATCGGCGCAGACCCCTTGCCAAAGTTTGGTGACGCCTCTGGGGACCTAGGTGCTCACTTTGGGAGCCACTGCAATAGTTATCTATTTAAGTTCACCGATGAGCATCTTGGTGATTATTCATTAGCATACATACTATCCTGAAATAGAGATACCAGTAAGAAAGTTGTTAACGCGCTACCTAAAAGTATTCAGAAACACCAAAGTTGTTTAAAAAAAAAGTAAAGTATCCCCGTCACGCCAAGTGGCGTATAGAGAATATGTTGTTAGTGACCATAAATTTTACACACCTCCGGCACATGATTTTTGGGGTAATGTGGTCGGTATTACGCCCGTGCCGCTTTACTTTCCCAGAAAAAAATCCGGTACGCATTAAAGGCTGGGTTAACCCGGAAGCCGTCGATTGGGTTCGAACCCTACCCCTTGTCCTTTGTAGACCAGTTCACTAACCACTGAGCTATCGCGGCTCCAAAAGTTGTTAACGCTCTACCTAAAAGCACACAGAAACACCACTAGGAAAGTTGTTAACGCACTACGTAAAAGCACTCAGAAACACCACTAGGAAAGTTGTTAACGCACTACGTAAAAGCTCTCAGAAACACCACAAGGAAAATTGTTAACGCACAACGTAAAAGCACTCAGAAATACGAATAGGAAAGTTGTTAACGCACTACGTAAAAGCTCTCAGAAACACCACTAGGAAAATTGTTAACGCACAACGTAAAAGCACTCAGAAATACGAATAGGAAAGTTGTTAACGCGCTACGTAAAAGCACTCAGAAACACCACTAGGAAAGTTGTTAACGCACTGCGTAAAAGCACTCAGAAACACCACTAGGAAAGTTGTTAACGCACTGCGTAAAAGCACTCAGAAACACCACTAGGAAAGTTGTTAACGCGCTACGTAAAAGCACTCAGAAACACCACTAGGAAAGTTGTTAACGCACTGCGTAAAAGCACTCAGAAACACAACTAGGAAAGTTGTTAACGCACAACGTAAAAGCACTCAGAAACACCACTAGGAAAGTTGTTAACGCACAACGTAAAAGCACTCAGAAACACCACTAGGAAAGTTGTTAACGCACTACGTAAAAGCACTCAGAAACACCACTAGGAAAGTTGTTAACGCACTACGTAAAAGCACTCAGAAACACAACTAGGAAAGTTGTTAACGCACTACGTAAAAGCACTCAGAAACACAACTAGGAAAGTTGTTAACGCACTACGTAAAAGCACTCAGAAACACAACTAGGAAAGTTGTTAACGCACTACGTAAAAGCACTCAGAAACACAACTAGGAAAGTTGTTAACGCACTACGTAAAAGCACTCAGAAACACCTTACATAAAATAGTGTAACCAATTTTTTTGTAGACAAGGCAAGAACTTATTTTTGTAGGCATGGCAAGAACCCATTTTCTTAGACATGAAAAAAAGTGAAGTATCCCCGTCACACCAAGTGGCGTATAGGGAATATACTAATTGTAAATCTGATGGTGGCTAATTTCCAATATTAGGAAGAAACAATCATCATTTTTTGGCCATGTAATGAGAAGAGACAACTGGAATATATTGTAACAACTGGAAAAATTGAGGGACGAAGAGATAAAAGGATGCAAAGAGAGAAAATACCAGACAACTTAAGAGAATGGCTTGGCAGAAGTTCAACAACAGAAATGAAAAATAACTGTCGAGATCGAAAGTTGTGTAGAGACATGATCACCTACGCAAGTAGGTCCGGTACTTGATGATGATGAATGAGAAAGGAACAGCTGGAATATATTGTAACATCTGGAAAAATCGAGGGACGATGAGACAGAGGGAAGTAAAGAGAAAAAATACCAGACAGTTTAAGAGAACGGCTTGGCAGAGATCAACAACGGAAATTATAAATAACTGTCGAGATCGAAAGATGTAGAGAGACATGATCACGTACGCCAGCAAGCACGGTACTTGATGATGATGATGATGATGATGATGATGATGAAACATACCGTATAATTAAACCATCGTGATAACCAGTATACCGATGCACCTATAATTCGCAAAGAAAACGTAAGAGTGAAAAAAGAAATGATAAAATACATGTTGAATATAAAGAAATCCGTTTTGGGATAGAAAGTTAACAGGAACAGAATGACAAGTGTCAGTCTATTACGTCACTGCAGCTCTCACTGACCCCATTGAAACTGGGTGACGTATGATGGGCGGGGTTTGAATATTACGTCATTATTTATCAACATTTTGTTTCCTTCATCAAGCCACACTTTTATTTGATGTAATTATTATATTACATATATATTTATATATTATTATATAATTATATATATTATAATTAAATATTTTAATGCTAAAGATGAAAGACGTAGGCAAGACTTAATTCTGAGAGGCTAGATTGAAAGTGGAATGAAGGAAAGAGTTGCGAGTAATGTTAGCAGTTAGAAAGAGTTGGGAGTGATGTTAGCAAAAGGAAAGGGTTGCGGGTAATGTTAGCAGAAGGAAAGAGTTGGGAGTGGTGTTACCAAAAGAAAAGAGTTGAGAGTAATGTTATCAGAACGAATAAATTGGGAGTGATGTTAGCAAAACAAAAGAGTTGGGAGTAATTTTAACAGAAGGAAAGAGTCGGAAGTAATTTTAACAGAAGGAAAGAGTTGGGAGTAATTTAGCAGATGGAAAGAGTTGGGAGTAATGTTACCAAAGAAAAGAGTTGGGAGTAATGTTATCGGAAGGAATAAATTGGGAAGGATGTTACCGAAAAGAAAAAGTTGGGAGTAATTTTAACAGAAGGAAAGAGTTGGAAGTAATTTTAACAGATGGAAAGAGTTGGGAGTAATTATAACAGAAGGAAAGAGTTGGGAGTAATTTTAACAGATGGAAAGAATTGGGAGTATTGTTAGCAGATGGAAAGAGTTTGGAATAATGTTACTAGAAAAAAAGAGTGGGAGTAATTTTAACAGATATAAATTTTTGAGAGTAATGTGAACAGAATTAAAGAGTTGGGAGTGATGTTACCAAAAGGAAAGAGTTGGAAGTAATGTAACCTAAAGGAAAGAGTTGGGAGTAATGTTATCTAAAGGAAAGAGTTGGGAGTAAGTTACCTAAAGGAAAGAGTTGGAAGTAATGTTACCTAAAGGAAAGAGTTGGAAGTAATGTTACCTAAAGGAAAGAGTTGGAAGTAATGTTACCTAAAGGAAAGAGTTGGGAGTAATGTTACCTAAAGGAAAGAGTTGGAAGTAATGTTACCTAAAGGAAAGAGTTGGGAGTAATGTAACCTAAAGGAAAGAGTTGGGAGTAAGTTACCTAAAGGAAAGAGTTGGGAGTAAGTTACCTAAAGGAAAGAGTTGGAAGTAATGTTACCTAAAGGAAAGAGTTGGGAGTAATGTTACCTAAAGGAAAGAGTTGGGAGTAATGTTACCTTAATGAAAGAGTTGGGAGTAATGTTAACAGATAGAAAGAAAGATTGTTAAGGCATTTTAAATGAAAAAATGCAGTGTCTTTTACCTAAAAAGGTATATTTTTCTTTATCTGAAAAGGCGGAAGTTTTCACACACAAAAATCAGAAAATAGTAATATGGTCTTTATTTCCATGAATTTATCTTGCTGTTTGAGATGAAGATTTACAAACTCCTTTACCTAGATTATTAACTGCATACAAAACTTCTTATTCTTTCCTTCCTCGTTTGCCTTTCAGCGTCGAGGAGTAATATAATTTGCTGTCTTTTTTTTCTTCTGTTTGCTTCTGCTGTTGTTATGTTTCCTAGTGCTTCTAATATTTCATCGATCCATCTTTTTCGTGGTCGACCCTTGGGTCTGGTGTTCTCGCAAACCTTTATGAAGGCTTTTTTTGATGTGTTTTGATCACTCTGCCTTGTCACTTGGCCAAACTATTGTATCTGTTGTTTATTTATATATTCTATAAGTAAAAGTAAATAAAGTGTCCCCGTCACCCCAAGTGGCGTATAGGGAATATGGTGTTAGGGACCATAAATTCCACGGACCTTCGGCACATAATTTTTGGTGTAATGTGGTCAGTATTACGCCCGCGCCGCTTTACTTTCCCAGAAAAAAACCCGGTACCCATTAAAGGCTGGGTGAACCTGGAAGCCGTCGGTTGGGATCTAACTCTATTTCTTGTCCTTTGTAGTCCAGTTCACTAACCACTGAGCTATCGCAGCTCTATATACTCTATGGCAGGGGTTATTCCTAGCTTTTTCCCCAGTTCTTCGTTTTCCTTCAGTTTCCTGTCATTCGTCTAACACATTTTTTTGTATCTCAGTAGAGGTTATTTCTTATTGTTCTTGCATCTAGGATCCAGGTCTGGCATTGGTAGCACAACGTTGGGATGAAGATTTTTTCTGATACAGTTGGATTTTGCAAAACCTTCAATGTGTACTTGCTTACATCGAAAGCAGTGCATGTATGTATCAAGATGATAACAAATAATGGCGTTACGATTTTTGTTTATTTAAAATATGTTAGCTCTTTCTGTGGTGAAGACAGAGAAGCATCGCGAGAGGCACCACGTCACGATCGTGCGCATAAATTGTTCATTCGACGTCATATAAAAGCCGAGGACGTGTTATTTCTAAAATGACCGGTCGCACTCAGGACACACGCCTTAGAAGTTGGACGGCCCTGTAACTCGTAATGGGAGGTAAGTATAAAAGGTTGAGCTGACGTTTCTTCTAAATGTTGTTGACCCTTAACAAGCTAAGTTCAGTATAACATTGTTTTAGTAAGTAAAGAGGGTTCGTTACACGCCCTTCGATGCACGGGGAATATAAGGTTAATTCTGTTTATAATTCATTTACCAACGGCTCATTGTTATTAAGGGTGTGGTCGGTATCCCCCCAGGCCGCACCTACTTTCCCAGAAAAGAAAATCTCTAAGCTGCATGAACCCTGGAACAGTGTTAGTCCAACGAGAATTCGTCACATCAGGGAATTGAACTCTAACCCTTCTGGAAAGTACAGAGTGCACTAACTGCTCAGCAACCGCGGCTTGCAAAGTTATAAGACAATGTTGCTTCTTCTTCTACTTTCCTTCATCACTTCCCTTTCAGCGTCGAGAGGAAATATAATATACAGTCCTTCTGTTGGTATCTCCTGCTGTTATGTTTCTTAGTGATTCTATCATTCCATCAATCCATCTTTTTCGTCGTCGGTCCTTGGGTCTGGTGTTCTCGCAACGTTTATTTTTATCGCGTGGTCGAAAATGTCATATGTTGTTTCTTTGTGCATTGTATAGCAGAAATTATTCCTAGCTTTTTATTTAGCAGTTCCTCATTTGTGGTCTTAACTCTCAGACATTTTCCTGCCATTTTCCGGCCATTCGCCTAACACAGTTTATATTGGTAGAGGTTATTTTTTCTTATTGTTCTGGAATTTAGAGTCCTGGTCTGGTATTGGTAGCACAACGTTGGGATGAAGATTGTTTTGTTGTCTGGCCATTTTACCTCTGGTGCTATTTCCTTATTGGGCAATGGTGGTTAAAGATGTACTATGACTTTACTAGTTTTATTGCATCTTGAGAGTTAATTTCTGCTGCTTGTGAAATATCGTTGCTTCTTTTCTTCTTTCCTTCCTCATTTGCCTATCTGTGTCGAGGGGAGATATAATTTGGAATCTTTTGCTCTTCTGTTCGCCCCTTCTGCTGTTATGTTTCCTAGAGTTTATAGTATTCTGTCAATCTATCTTTTTCGTGCTCGGCCCTTGGGTCTGGTGTTGTAACATTTTTTAAAGCTCGTTGTGTTGTGTTTTGATCTTTCTGCCTTGTCACGTGGCCAAACCATTTTATATGTTGTTTATTTATATATTCTATGGTGGGGGCTATTCCTAGCTTTTTTCTCAGTTCCTCATTTCTGATCTTATCTCTCAGACTGTTTCCTGTCATTCGTCTAACACATTTCATCTCTGTAGAGGTTATTGGTGTAGAGTCCATGAATGGCATTGGTAGCGCAACGGTTGGACGAAGATTGTATCGTAGAGTGCCCGTTTTGTCTCGAGTTATTTCCCTTGTTGGACAACAGTGGTGACAGTTGTCCAATGATTTGCCAAGCTTTGTTGCATCTTGAGTCTATCTCTGCTGTTTGTGAATTGTCGTTTGTCTCTAGACTTTCTTGGTATTTAAATTCCTCTACTTGTTTTAGTTGTCGCCCTTCTATAATTATGTTGATAAAGGAAACCCGTTTTATTCGAAAAAAAAAACCGATATTCGAAAGCCGTTATCGTGTTGATCGTTGCTCTTATGGCACAACAAACGTTACACTCAAATAATCGTTTGTATGCAGTAAAAGACCTATTGGTCGTTTCAAAATATTTTGAAGGTGTTTAAAATTCCATATCTCTGCAACCAATTGATTGATAATGCTGAAATTTTGCATATGGTCTTGTGATTTTTTGGTCCCAAGAAGTACAATCATTTCCTCACCAACAAACGTATAGTTTTAAATATTCTTTATTTGAAGTATACAAATTTAAGGCATTTTGGTCAAACCATATATTTGGAGGAATTACCGCTTCATATGAGTGAGCACCCACGGACTTGTCATCTTGAACGTAATGCGCGCCAATTTCCCTGTTTTAAGCACTAAAAAAACACATAAAACGCGTCATAGTTATAATTTTATATCCGGTGCATCCCATTTCCTGTCGTTTTGTTGTGATTTATGTGCAACGGCGTATCCTAATTATTGGGTAATTTCGTTAAATTTGTGATCTGTTAGTCAATGGGTATAAAAGTAAAGTTCCTTACATTGCAATCAGTGGCAATAAAGGTGTATAAATATTTTTGCATAGAAGCTAAGCGTGGAAAACTGTATCGAAGCATCTCAAAGCCAGAAAAGAGAACTATTCACGCATTGGGTATAAGCAAACGCTTTTTCAAACAAGTGCTTAAAGCTAACGGAGTGTCCAGTTCAATCAAGACTAGGACGCTAGGAAGAAAGAAAGTAGTAGATAGTTTTGACAAGGAAGTGATTAGAAGAGCAATTTGTAAAATGTTCGATTCCAAAGAAACTGTGACTTTAAGAAAACTGAAAATTCGACTGAGAGCAGAAAATGACATTGTTGTGTCGAAAACAACATTATGGAGAACTGTTAGAAGCATCGGTTTTACGTTTAGAAAGTACGATAGTGGTAGAAATGTCATCTGCGAGAAGCCGCACTTAGTTTCTATGAGGAGTAAATATTTACGTGAAGTACGGGAAATGCGTAACCAAGGTTATGATATTGTATTTCTAGATGAATCTTGGATAAATTATCACCACACAAGTGCAAAGGAATGGCAGTTATCAGATGGAAGTATTAAAAGATGTGTACCCACTGGAAAAGGACAGCGTATTATAATGGCACATGCAGGCAGCCGAAAAGAAGGGTTGGTGAAAAATGCAGAACTTATATTCACCTCTAATTATACTGACAACAGGGACTATCACACCGAGATGAATGGCCATATATTTAGAGAGTGGATTGAAAATACTCTTCTTCCAATTCTAGACAGACCATCCTGTCTGGTAATGGAAACGCGTCGTACCACAACGCTGTGGCAGAAGAAGACAAAATTCCTACATCTACCAGTACAAAAGATGTTATAAAGATTTGGCTAAGAAAGGAAGGAATTCCATTTAACGAGGGATTTTTGAAACCTGAATTACTGTCACTTGTTAAGAAATCGCAAAAGACCAAAGTATTCCAAATAGACAAAATCATTCAACAGCATGGTCATACGTGCTTGAGACTGCCCCCTTATCATCCACAATTAAACCCCATTGAACTCGCTTGGGCAAAAATTAAAGGGCAGGTGGCAGCTGAGAATACAAGTTTTAAACTATGCGATATAAAAGGACTGACATATGCTGCTCTATCACAGATTGACAAAGATTTTGGTGCAAATGTGAAGATCATGTCTTAAAAGAAGAAAATAACTATTGGAAAAAAGATGGACTATCGTTCGTTCAGCCCAGATTAGTAATCAATATGTTAGACTCCTCTGATTCAGAATAAATGAAATAATAATGGACGTTTTTATATGTCCGCATGATCAATCTTTAGCTAAAGTTGATAACGTTTTGAAAATGTAAAGATTCTTGATATGTGTACTGCAGGCATGCAAAGAAACTAAATCACTTTCATATGTCTTGTTTACGTAAAATAATGAAAGTCACATGGAAAGACATAAAACGAACAATGTAGCTCTTTACAGTGAAGAGGATCCCGTGCTTACATCGGACTCTTTAGTCACATGCGTACCCATAAACAATAACTTTGCTTGATATGTCATGCTCGTTATCGCTCGCAACGGATAATTAATTTTTAAAATGTATTCTTTGTTGTATATTGTTTAAATAGTTTTCATTAATGGAACTGTTTATACGCTGATTTGTTTTAGACCGTCTGTAAAGGCTATAACATTGACATTCTCATAGTATTTTAAAGAAAGTAAACAATAGAAAGTAAACAGTTGATAAACGCCTCCAACTTTCAAGTTGTGTAGAGACGCCTATGTCGAGAAGCTGATTTCCATTAATGTACAGTAAATTATTTTCTCCAGGAGCAAAAAGATCCGTAAATTCACTGAGATCAAAGGAAAGTGCTGCTTCATGATGAAGCATACTTCCTACATCATTAAATTTTGTGAAATCGGTGGGACCTTGGAAAAACAAGGCCAGATGCAAAAAATCAAGTTTGTAAGTGCAGGGAAAGAGGAGATATTTCATGTTAATCGTGAACATTTAGATTTGAAACGACCAATACAAATAAATATCACAGTGCAGGGAATACATCTGGAGACAGTCCTGAGCTACAACTACCTGGGACATACTATAACCAATGATGGAAAATGCAAAATTGAAATAAACAAAAGAATAGGTATGGCAAAAAAATTTTAATGCCATGAAAAATATACTAACAACAAAACAAATATCAACAGGGCTGAAACTAAGAATGGCAAAATGTTACATCTTCTCAATATTCCTATATGGTGCAGAAACATGGACATTAGACAAGAAAACAGAACAGAGAATTGAAGCCTTTGAAATGTGGATACATAGAAGAATAGGTAGAATTGGATGGAAGGAAAAGAAAACAAACGATGAAGTCTTAAAACAACTAAAAATGAAAAGAGAACTACTAAGCACAATTCAAACAAGACAAATGCCATTTTTGGGCCATTAATAGACACAAAAGCCAACTAAGAGTAATCCTGGAGGGGAAAATACAAGGTAAAAGAGGCAGAGGCAGACCAAGACTAACATGGACGAGTAACATCAAAAGATGGACAAATCAGCCTATGACAATCTGCACCATCAAAGCAAGAGACAGAGCAGAATAGCGCTCCATGGTAGCCAACCTTCGATGCGGAGAAGGCACTCGATGATGATGATGATGCAGTAAAAACACGATTGTCGTCATTATTTAAACACCAGAATAAACGGTAATAAAAGAATATGTAATCATTATTCTCTTGTTATTATTCTCTTGTTATTATTCTCTTACTACAGTAAAACTGAAGCCAAAACCTCAGGGCCAACCTGGACTGAGAGTGATCGTAGTAGACTGCTTGTAAAACTTATGGTCAACGATCAATAGCTGATCAAGACCAGACACCGTCTCTCCACTACGGCTCAGGTAAAAGGCTAACCAGTGTGAGCAAGTGAGCGTTGAACAAAGAAGTAAAAAAAAAAAGTAAAGTACCCCCGTCACGCCAAGTGGCGTATAGGAAATATGGTGTTAGTGACCAACAATTTTACAGACCTTCTGCACAAACATTTTTGGGGTAATATGGTAGGTATTACGCCCGTGCCGCTTTACTTTCCCAGAAAAAAAATATCCGGTACCCATTTAAGGCTGGGTGGACCGGAAACCGTCGGTTGGGATCGAACCCTACCTCTTGTCCTTTGTAGTCTAGTTCACTAACCACTGAGCTATCGCGTCTCCCTGATCAAAGAAAAAAGCATTTATTTCATTACTTGGGTCTCCCGGGATTCAGGATTGGGCTGGGTAATAAGGACACATACCCAGTGCAGTCATAAAGGTTCGGTTCTGAATTTTAGTCTCACATCCCTCTTTTCTTTCAATAGAAGAAAGAAAAACAGAGGACAATCAACAGGGAACATCAATATAATGCTGAAGTTGAAACTAAAACACGTTTTACGTGCATTTGACTTCCTTCTGAGATATGATGACAAAGAATAGTCTTCGGCTGAACGAAGAAGAAAAACGAGATGAAGAGGAAGATAATGCATGTAGTAACATTATGGATTGCGAACTATGCGAGATATAGTCGTCACGGTGAGGGATCCAAAGCTGATCCAGACAGCTTACTTCATCCTCCCGAAAATGTAAGGTTTGCGTAAAGACTGGCCAAAGAAGTTTTTTATTTATTTATTTTTTTTTTGCGATCGCCAACTTTCACATCTGGTCAAGTACCTAGAGACTAGGAACTGAATCCGGAGTGTTAATCCGTTTTTCATCGGCTGCCGTGTGCACAGGGGCCCTCGACACACTGGCAGATAACCCCGTCTTCGGAGGTGCTTATGTGTTTTGTTCGTCGATGAGTAATTGACGTTTTAAGCCAGGCCTCGCTGGTGAGACCAGGGGTTGTTGCCGCTGAGAGAAATCATAAATAAAAAATCTCAACAGATGCAGCAGATTTGATTGCACAACTTCTCTGCCTCGAGACCGGCGTCTTGCCTCGAGACCAACTAGTGAAGATTGATGTAGTTTCTGCAGTAAGTTGTCTTTTTATATACCTATTATTACAATATTTAAGATTGACCAGCTATAATAACTTCTTCAGAGGAACTCGGGTGAACATAGACAAAAAAAAAACAGTTCTGTCCACAGCACCAACCTTGGTGCCCTTGTCGTCCATGCTTCGTTAGATTAAAATATCGATTTTGTTTGGGGGTAACGCGTACACTCCTACTACAAGGTGAAGGACAGCTTCACAAAAAAGGAATAAAACAAATTCATAATGTTTTGACTTTTATGTGGTCTTCTTCAGAAACCGAGAACAGCACAAAGGGATATTGGAATGAAGATAAACTCTACAACATCTATTTTCACTCTTTCAGCTGTCTTGAATTATATTATTTCATCATTTTTTACATTTTTTTAGGTTCATTAATTTTTAAATTCTCTTATAATGTAGTACATTTCTTTTTTTTTGTTAACTTTTTATCCAATTTTTATCCATTCCAGAATGTTACTACATCTACTTTTTATCACATTTTGTTATTACATCTACTTTTATCTACTTTTATCCATTCCAGAATGTTACTACATCTACTTTTTATCACATTTTGCAAATTTTGTTATTACATCTACTTTTATCTACTTTTTATCCATTCCAGAATGTTACTACATGCATTATTTTCTTCTTCATCTCCTTTTTCTTCTTCGTTCAGCCGAAGGCTCTTCTTCGTCATCATATCTCAGAAGGAAGTCAAGTGCACGTAAAACGTGTTTTAGTTCCAACTTCAGCATTATATTGTTGTCCCCTGTTGATTTTCCTCTGTATTTCGTTTTCGTTAGTTAACTTTTTATCCAATTTGTATTTCTCATTGATCTATTTGTTTTGCTCATTCTAGAACTTGTCGAGTGGAGTTTTATCTTCATTTCGTTGTCCATTTGTGTTGTTCTCATATCCTGAGGAAGGTCGCATGTAGACCGAAGCGTCATGATTTTGTTTTGTTCCCTTTTTGTAAAGCAGCTGTCACCATACTTTGTAGCAGTGTTCGTTACACCAACCACTTGCTCATTGCTACGAGTTTTACAGCTACACTGCATCTATTTGTCTGTTCCTTAGATTAACATGTAGTAATTGGAGTTACAGAACTGGAGTCGTCAGTCGCTGCTGGACTTGGTGAAGAGGGGATCTGAGCACATTTGGACATGTTCGGAGTGAGATGATGATGACCCGAAAATAACTCAATAACATTACTAGAACATCAGTAAGTAAGTAAAGAGCCCCGTCACGCGTAGTGGCTTATAGGGAATATGGTGTTAGTGACAATAATTTTTACAGACCTTCGGCACATGATATTTGATATAATGTTGTCGGTATTATGCCCGCGCCGCTTTACTTTCAAAGAAAAAAATCCAGTACCCACTTAAGGCTGGGTGAACCTGGTAGCCGTCGGTCAGGATCGAACCTGGCCTCTTGTCCTTTGTAGTCCAGTTCACTAACCACTGAGCTATCGCGGTTTCCACTGGAACATCATGCAGTTTGTATATATTCGACATCTGTTACATGTGACTGCATGTTTGCCCAAAGTGGTGTGATGTTAACTCTATAAATAATGAAGTTAAATTGTTGGTACTTTACAAAAGTAAATCTTTCTTTCTTCATTTCCTGTTCCACCTGTTCGGGTGTCGAGGAAGATACAAAGTTCTGGTTCTTGCCTTTTTGGCGGCTTCAACCATTGCGAATTGATGTTGTTGTAGCGTTTCTTTGATGTTGTCTGTCCGTCTTACTCTGGGTCTGCATCTTGCTCTCTTCCTTTCTCTATTTTAAATATATGCTTTGTACAGTAAACAATCACTTGACATTCTTTCTAGACCGGCAAATCAGTTAATTTATAATTTCTATATGTAGCTCAGTGTTGGCTCAATGCCTACTCTTTCTCTCATTATATAATTTCTTATATCATTTCTGATTCTAGTCTTTCTGGTCACTCTAAACGCTTTTCTCTGACATCTCATCTCTGTGGTGACAAGTCTTCTTTTATAGTTTAGTTTAGTTTAGTCGACGGATCATCCTCATTGCACATCGGACATGTCCATAAGTGCTCAGATTTTCTCCCCAGTATGCCCTCTCAGTGTGTGAAGACTGATGGCTCCAGTTCTGTGCTGATTTATTATTCGTACACGTTTGCCAGCGCAGCGCTCCTTTCTGGCATCAACCAGGATTGACCTAATATTCATGCAGTCTGAACCTGGTTGTATGTCCTTGATCTTTGACTGCGTCATCAGCGCGATCTGCCTTCCTGAGGGCATTCAGAATGTTAGCGCGACAAGTGTACGTCCGTCATCCACGGCAGCTGTTCCAGCCAGGCTCTTTTGTTTCCTCTCGCACTGGAGCGTCCAGGAACGAAGGTGAAAACTATCCCAGTTAGCCCTGAGTTCTTAGTGTTTCCAACCACCATTTTCCTGCCCAGCCTCCTTCGACTTTCCAGAACATGCTCATCGATTCACTTAGAAAACACAGTAGAGTAAAAGGTTGTGCTTCTATCCAGGCCATTGCTTTAGTCACTGCCTTCATCTCTATGGTCAAACTATTAGCACTTCCCGCTAAGGCCCCGTTTTCCTCCTTTACATTTCTTCCTCTGATCTGTACCATGAACGCCCACAAGCTCCAACTGTACCGAACAACGAATCCATCAGTGTAAATGACTGCCTCACCCGCGGGTGAATTTTCATAGATCAATGCCTACATCTCTGCCTCAACGACTACAGGGTTTTGTTATTTCTCTATTCAAAGCAATGCAAACAGAAACGGACGTAGAGCACTCTGCTGGCACCTGTGTTCACTCTTGCCTGGGTTCAATTTCCCCGAGTGGACAAATCTGTTGAACACTGTCCTCAGACCGTGCCATCCATAATGAATGACGCGCATTCCATTAGAATACACAACAATACACCCGCCACTACGAACATTCTTTGCGACCAAGCCATCATTGTAGATGATCGGGTCTCCAACTTGAAGTTGTAGTACATTTTCTACTAACTATTGACGATAGTACATTTATTTTTTCTTGTACTGTTTTCACATAGCTACTGAAGAATTGTTGTGGCGATTCATGATTGTACAAAGAAATTACGATGGTGGTTTTCTGTTGCCTTCCGTTGGTTTGTTTAAGGTTGGCTCCGCTAGCCTTTGACTAAAAAGTCTCACCCACATAGTTTTTACATATCCCGTACCCACCTCCCCATATTTTTAGAACCCTTCCTTTCCGTCTTCCTCACTTGACAGCCTGGTCAGTGAGATTTATAGTTGGTCATCCTGCCGTATTAATTTAGTTCATTTGAAGACTGACCACGCTCAGGAACACAGGGAAGTGACCTCTTTTTATATTTTCCTCTCTTGAGTATCTAGCATATTATCGCCATGTAGTTAGATTTGTTAATATATCCTTATATATATTTTTGTGTGTTTTTTATTCGTCCAGATGAAGGCCTACTTGGCTGAAACGTCGACTTTTGTTTTGTCCATTACCACGTAAAGCTGTCACCATACCACTTTTTTCTTCTTTTTTTAGTATTGCTCTCACCCACAAGGCAGTGGGGTTGTTTTACTTTGGGATACCTTCCCTTAGCATTTTACTCTCCCGAGCTTACCTGCAAGGCAGCAGGGCAGCCACAGGTTGTACTGTTTACTGCATACAGCAGCAGGTAAAATTACCTGACCTGACACAATCATCATGTTTTGGCCATGTAATGAGAAGAGAACAACTGGAATATATTGTAACAACTGGAAAAATTGAGGGATGAAGAGATAGAGGGAAGCAAAGAGAAAAAATAACAGACAGCTTAAGAGAATGGCTTGGCTGAAGGTCAACAACAGAAATAATAAATAGCTGCCGAGATCGAAAGTTGTGGAGAGACATGATCACCTACGCCAGCAGGCCTGGTACTTGATTATGATGATGATGACTGAAGAATTATGGAGCATATAAAGTCAAGATTCTCTATTTGAGACAGAAGTATCTATTCAATGGATCTATTCAATCTACTCTGTTGGGACCTGTAAAGCATCACTGCTGTATGAAGTCGATGGCAGTTTAATAAAACAAGGGAGATGAAATACAGGGAGCCAGTATTGGGGTGTGATAAACACTCCAAGGTATGGTGACAGCTTTACAAAGAAGGAACACAACACAATAATGACATTTCGGCCTGTGGCCATCTTCAGAATACGGGAACAACGACAACAAACGGTGAAGCACAATTATCTATAACTACATGTTGAATGAGGGAGCCGCGTTAGCTCAGTGGTTAGTGCACTGGATTACAAAGGACAAGAGGTAAGGTTCGATCCCAACCGACGGCTTCCAGGTTCACCCAGCCTTTAATTGGTACCAGATTTTTTTTGGGAAAGTAAAGTGGCACTGGCGTAATACTGACCACATTCCCCCAAAAATCATGTGCTGAAGGTTTGTAAAATTTATGGTGACTAACACCATATTCCCTATACGCCACTTGGCGTGACGGGGGTACTTTACCTTTTTTTACTACATGTTGAATGACAAAGTTAGGGAGAGGTGGACAGAGAGATGAAAGATAGAATGGTGAGATAAAAAAAAAGAGATGTGAGCTGAAACACACTCATGCTCTATCCCTTTCACTAATCTGAAACCATTCCCTCAATGCTGCCACTGTGTGAACTGTACAAGAGAAAGAATCAAACAGATCTTTTGTTTGACACGGATTGTTTTTTTAACTAACATGAATTCCCCTGTCAAAAGTTTTAGTTGGAAGTAATGAATTACCTGTCTCAAATTTACAATGATTAAAGTTTAGTTTGAGGTACTGTTTTAACGGTCCTAAATTTACAACAATTAAAGTTGTTTGAGACACTGTATTAAATGTCTTAAATTTACAATGATTAAAGTTTAGTTTGAGGTACTGTTTTAACGGTCCTAAACATACAATGATTAAAGTTTAGTTTGAGGTACTGTTTTAACGATCCTAAACATACAATGATTAAAGTTTAGTTTGATATACTGTATTAACTGTCTTAAACATACAACATACACAATACTGAATTAGATGAGCAGCAATTTGGATTTAGGAAAAATAGCGGGACAAAAGAA
This sequence comes from Megaustenia siamemsis, assembly GCA_032433765.1. Classification (NCBI taxonomy): domain Eukaryota; kingdom Metazoa; phylum Mollusca; class Gastropoda; order Stylommatophora; family Ariophantidae; genus Megaustenia; species Megaustenia siamemsis. The sequence continues at coordinate 42,443,462 of JAVIAB010000046.1, forward strand.
GCCATATTCTGCATGAGAACATTAATCGAAAAATACACAGAAGTAAACAAACCAATATATGCCTGCTTCATAGACTACACCAAAGCTTTTGCTAGAGTACACCACAAACAACTTATAGAATGCCTAAAAGAGATACATCTAGACGACATGGACATACGACTAATATGTAATCTATACTGTGAGCAAACAGCAATAATAAAATATAACAAAGAGAACTCTACACCCATTGATGTAAAAAGAGGAGTAAGACAGGGATGCATCCTATCACCAAGCTTGTTCAATCTACACACTGAGCAAATCTTTAAAAAATTCATAGAGATGCCAGGCCTACAAATTAATGGAAAGATAATCAATAACCTAAGATATGCTGACGATACTGTACTGCTAGCAGAAAATCCTAAAGATCGACAACAATTACTTAATGAAATAAACATGACAAGCAAAAAATATAAACTAGATATGAATATCAAAAAGACTAAAACTATAATCATAAACAAAGAAGATACTCAAAACCCACAAGTGGATATCAAAATAGAAGGAATAGACCTGGAGACAGTTCAGAACTACAACTACCTTGGACATACTATAACCAGTGATGGAAAATGTACAACTGAAATAAACAAAAGAATAGGAATGGCAAAAAGTAATTTTAATGTCATGAAGAACATACTAACATCAAAACAAATAACACCAGGGCTAAAACTAAGAATAGAAAAATGTTACATCTTCTCAATATTCCTATATGGTGCAGAAACATGGACATTAGACAAGAAAACAGAACAGAGAATTGAAGCCTTTGAAATGTGGATACATAGAAGAATAGGTAGAGATGGATGGAAGGAAAAGAAAACAAACGATGAAGTCTTAAAACAACTAAAAATGAAAAGCGAACTACTAAGCACAATTCAAACAAGACAAATGCGATTTTTGGGCCATGTTAAAAGACACAACAGCCTTCTAAAAGTAATCCTGGAGGGAAAAATTCAAGGTAAAAGAGGCAGAGGCAGACCAAGACTAACATGGATGAGTAACATCAAAAGATGGACAAATCAGCCTATGACAACCTGCTCCATCAAAGCAAGAGACAGAGCAGAATGGCGCTCCATGGTAGCCAACCTTCATTGCAGAGAAGGCACTCGATGATGATGATGAAACATACAATGATTAAAGTTTAGTTTGAGGTACTATATTAACCATCTTAAATTTGCAACAATTAAGGTTGTTTGTGACACTGTATTAACTGTCTTAAATTTACAACAATTAAGGTTGTTTGAGACACTGTATTATCCGTCTTAAATTTACAATAATTAAGGTTGTTTGAGACACTGTATTAACCGTCTTAAATTTACAACAATTAAGGTTGTTTGAGGCACTGTATTAACCGTCTTAAATTTACAACAATTAAGGTTGTTTGAGACACTGTATTAACTGTCTTAAATTTACAACAATTAAGGTTGTTGGAGACACTGTATTAACCATCTTAAATTTACAACAATTAAGGTTGTTTGAGACACTGTATTAACCGTCTTAAATTTACAACAATTAAAGTTAGTTTGAGGTACTGTATTAACTGTCTTAAATTTACAACAATTAAGGTTGTTTGAGACACTGTATTAACTGTCTTAAATTTACAACAATTAAGGTTGTTTGAGACACTGTATTAACTGTCTTAAATTTACAACAATTAAGGTTGTTTGAGACACTGTATTAACTGTCTTAAATTTACAACAATTAAAGTTAGTTTGAGACACTGTATTAACCATCTTAAATTTACAACAATTAAGGTTGTTTGAGACACTGTATTAACTGTCTTAAATTTACAACAATTAAGGTTGTTTGAGACACTGTATTAACTGTCTTAAATTTACAACAATTAAGGTTGTTTGAGACACTGTATTAACTGTCTTAAATTTACAACAATTAAGGTTGTTTGAGACACTGTATTAACTGTCTTAAATTTACAACAATTAAGGTTGTTTGAGACACTGTATTAACAGTCTTAAATTTACAACAATTAAGGTTGTTTGAGACACTGTATTAACTGTCTTAAATTTACAACAATTAAGATTGTTTGAGACACTGTATTAACTGTCTTAAATTTACAACAATTAAGGTTGTTTGAGACACTGTATTAACTGTCTTAAATTTACATCAATTAAAGTTAGTTTGAGGTACTGTATTAACTGTCTTAAATTTCCATAATTAAAGTTTAATTTGTAGTACTCTCTTAACTGTCTTATACTTCCAATGACTAAAGTTTAAGTTACAAATACTGTATTAAACATATTAATTTTCCCTTAATTAAAATGTAGCTACAAACGCTGCAATAAATATCTTACAATTCACTTAGCACAAGTTTAGTTGCAAGTACTCTATTAATTTAACTATGTTAAACATTGTTCACAGAAGATGGAAAACTAGACAGAGAAATTGACATGAGAATACAAAAAGCAAATGCTGTCACATACCAGCTTTCACCATTGCTAAGACATCCAAACATTTCTATGCCAGCTAAACAACAAATGATAAATAGCATTTTCATACCAACTTTGTGCTATGAAAGTCAAACATGGACCCTTTCTAAATCACAATTAAGAAAGATCAATACATGTGAGATGCGATGCTTGAGAAAAGTAACAAACAACACAAGAAGAGGTAGAATACCAAATGAAACCATAAGAAAAATGGTAGGAACAAAACCCTGCCAAGAATATATAGAGCAACAACAACTTAAATGGTTTGGCCACCTGGTCAGAATGAATTATAACCAATCACCATCAAGGGCATTCTTCTCGAGAATGCATGGGAAAAGACCAAGATGAAGACCCAGAAGAAGATGGATAGATGCAGTGACAGAGACATGTAACAACAAAGGAAAATCACTAATTCAGATAATTCGATGGAGCTGCAATAGCTCAGTGGTTAGTGAATTGGACTACCACTGACAAGGGGTAGGGTTCGATCCCAACCGACGGCTTCCGGGTTCACCCAGCCTTAAATGAGTACCGGATTTTTTCTGGGAAAGTAAAGCAGCACGGGCGTGATACTGACCACATTACCCCAAAAATCATGTGCTGAAGGTCTGTAAAATATAGGGTCATTAACACCATATTTCCCTATATGCCACTTGGTGTGACGAGGGTACTTTACATTTTTTTTTTTACAGATAATTCGAGCAGCTCAAGAACGACAAATGATATAAACCAAGACACCTTTTAGGTATCAGTGAGGAAGAGAAAAGAAGGAGAAGAAGAAACATAGTCTTTTATTGAAGGTAGGCATATTGGAGAGAAAGATCACAACATGTGCAATGATCATCTAGCAATAACCACATAGAAACACACTAAATTTTGGATTCTAAGCAATACACCACTGAACTGGTAACTCACTGTGTACCTGCAAGAGTTGATAGACTGGTTTCAAGGCTCAAGGAAGACCAGAAATCATACAGATAGACAATGTCACAGACAACCCATCAGCAGTAAAGGTTAACAACTGTCAAATACAACACACTTAGACTCAAGACAAAAATATTGTAGCTCCTCACAATTCTTGGTGACACGTGCATAAGTCAGTAAGTAATCTTTTATTTCAAGAAAATGTGTTTTTGTGTAACTTTTTGTCCGCCTTTGTACAGTCTTTAACTTTTCTATGTGACAGGTATTAACTGAGAATGGCTGAGAGATAACATAAAGATATCTCACATCATTACCAATATTGGGGACCAAGATGTCGCTTAGCAGCAGAGCTGAAAGCTGTTACTGAATCATAGCCGATAGTTTGTGCCAGGATCAGTAAACCAGAACTATCCAAATCCTGATCCACTGCTTTGTAGTGCCCCTAGAAACAGACTAACTAGTCTAATCTGGTAAAATGACTAGGGATTGATAGGGAAGAAAAATGAAGCCCTGAAGTTGGATGTGTTGGGCCGAAATTGGAAATATAAAAATTATACTGCAAATCACAACACAACGCAACCACACTCATTTAACTTCATTTTAGGGGTGGACATAGAAGAGGTTTAGTCTTTTAGTCACCCTGTAAAGACAAGCATTATCAACATTGAGGAGTGGAGTAAAGGGGCATCACTCTCTTGGTCACATTTTATATCTTCTTCTTTATACCTTTTCCTACCTCACCACAGATAAGGTACCTATTTTATTCATTTAAGACAACTGATGGATCCAATCTCAAACCCTGTGCTCTTTATTTAAAAAGAGCCAATTTCACCTTTTCACAAGTAGGCCTACTTTTTACCTGTATATATGCCCTTATGTAACAAAGAAATAAAATAACAATAGTTAAAACAAATTAATGAAACAGATTCTTTATTTCTCAGAGCATGAGTAAACAATACAGAACATCACACCTAACAAGAGTACTAACTGGTTGTCAGCTGTCAGTAACAAATAACTGCTTCGTTAAATTATATATTTGCACTAGATAAACAAGGTATTTGACAAAGTAAAGCACCAAGAAATAATCACAATTTTGGAAAGCATAAACGTAGACAGCAAAGATCTAAGAATAATAAAAAAAACATGTACTTGCAACAAACAGTGGCCATAAGAACTGGAAACCAATTGGGAATGTTTCAACAAATAAAACAGGGTGTTTGTTTAATATTTATAGTGAGATTATTTTAAGATCCATAAGGGGCATGCCTGGAATAACAATTGGAGGTCATAATATAAATAATCTAAGGTATGCTGATGATACAGTCTTAATCGCTAATAGTGAAAATGAGTTACAAGAAATGTTGGACATTATAGTGAAAGAAAGCAAAAATAAAGGACTCAGCCTTAATAGCAAAAAGACAGAGGTAATGGTAACAACAAAGAAAAAGACATCACCTCAGTGCAAAATAAAAACAAGTGGAACAATATTAAAACAGGTAAATGAATTTAAATATTTGGGAGCTTTGTTAACCTTAGACGGAAGATGTACAAAATAGGTGAGATGCAGAATGGCTCAGGCAAAAACAGCTTTCCAAAAAATGAGGAAGATACTATGCAATCCATTTTTGACAATAGAAGCAAGAAAAAAAGTTCTGAAATGTTACGTAGAGCCAGTCTTAACATATAGATGCGAATCATGGACAATAGGACAACAGACAAGAAAATCACTGGAGTCTGTAGAAATGTGGTTTTACCGAAGAATGTTGAGAGTACCATGGACAGCTAAGAAGAGTAATGAAGATGTTCTGAGAGAGGTGATGAGCAAAAAGAGAGCTAATTTCCAATATTAAGAAGAAACAATCATCATTTTTTGGCCATGTAATGAGAAGAGAACAACTGGAATATATTGTAACAACTGGAAAAATAGAGAAAATTTCTTGTAACTCATTTTCACTCTTAGCGATTAAGACTGTATCATCAGCATACCTTAGATTATTTATATTAAGACCTCCAATTAATAATTCAATTAATAGAGAAATAGGAGATTAAAAAGCATAGAGCTAGGCCACAATACAAATTTAGCTTGAGGGTACAGTAAAGCTGGTGATGGGTAGAGTTAAATATTCTAGGGTTGATCCAAACCATTAGCTCTTAGATCCTGTTGACGAAATGGACTAGAGTGATTATTTTCAGATTTCAGAACAGGGTACATCTTGTCTGCCATATAAGGTAATGCAATACAATAGGCCCTCTATATCAAAGTTCCAACCACTATAGACATACACTGTTGCTAGATAACTCAATAGAAATAATACAGTGGTGTTTTGATCCACTTTGAGTTGCTGATACTGCAAGAAAATCTGTGGTCTATAAGTTATTTCTCCACATTTATTCATTTTCGTATATGACAAACAAATCCCAGCATTGCAAATAATGAGTTAAGTAGAAAAGCTATAAAAATACACATATAGTGTATATCAATAAAGATTATATATTTACCTTCTAACCCACATATTACCAGAGCCTCATGAGAGAAGTAAAGAATAGTGAAATTGTGACCTTCCAGGCGTGTTGTAAGAGGTGACTAAGGAGGTTGATCGATGGCTTGACAAGCTGTCATTGTAAAAAGTATTGTTATAGAAACAGAAGCACTGATCTTTGCATTATGTGCCATTTTGGCATGCAAGGTTTCTGGTTTTGAGATTGTGGTTCTGATCTATGTGCCATCTTCGTCTCTAAAGGACAATAGATAGACAGATATACCTTCAAATAATCTATTTTAAAAATAATTCATTCAATGACTTTAGTTCTGTCTTTTGTCTCCCCCACCCCTCTTATTCTCTCTTCCCCTGTATCTCGCTTTCTTTTATGTTAGAAAATTGTTAACTAATTAGGGGTTTCCCTTGAGATCATTATAGATATTTCATCTCTATAACTGCCTCATCACACCTTGATTCAATCCTTCAACAAAAATAATAAACAAATTCTGGATTATTATTACAATAAATTTATATGTTACACTCAAGAGATATTCACAATAACATATTTGTATGTTACACTCAAGAGATATTCACAATAACATACAAATTCTGGATTATTATTACAATAAATTTATATGTTACACTCAAGAGATATTCACAATAATATACAAATTCTGGATTATTATTACAATAAATTTATGTTACACTCAAGAGATATTCACAATAACATACAAACTCTGCATTATCATTACAATAAATTTATATGTTACACTCAAGAGATATTCACAATAACATACAAATTCTGCATTATTATTACAATAAATTTATATGTTACACTCAAGCGATATTCACAATAACATACAATTAAATATCAAAATGCATTTTGATCTGTGTCCCATTGTTTCAATAACAGACTCAGACTTTCAACAAAGAAATATTGAGAAATGGTCGAGGTGCTCTCTTAACACTGTAGAAGATTACCCTAAATATTTTATTTTCCTTTGCCTCAAACATTTCTCTGTGGAGTTGATTTCAATGCTTCTTCATATTAAAACAAAAGCAACAGCAAAAGACAAAAATCAGGCTAAATGTGGAAGATGCATGATCTTTGTTTTAGAAACATTCCATTATACATTTTGAAAGTGTTTGTCCAAATGTCTCAACTACAACAGCAGTGTAATTAAATATTACATTAGATTTATAGCTGATAATCCTCTTTCAAAATATGTACTGGCAACAAACAGCAGCTATACGAATTAACAACCAAACAGGACAATTCCAATATATAAAGCAAGGAGTCAGACAAGGCTGTGTTCTGTCACCGGATTTGTTTTCACTTTACAGCAAATATATTATGAGATCAATAGTAGACAACAAAGGAATTGAAGTCAACGGTTACAACATAAATAATTTGCGATATGCAGATGACAGTCTTAATAGCAGAGACAGAGAATGAACTACAAGAAATGATAGACATAATAGTAAAAGAAAGCAACAAGAAAGGTCTCAGTCTGAATAGTAAGAAAACAGAAGTAATGGTTATATCGAAGAAACAATCACCACCATCATACAGCATAAAAATAAACGAGACAAATCTGAAACAAGTGCAACGTTTCAAATACTTGGGCACAATAATAACATCAGATGGGAAATGCACCACTGAAAAAAAAGCAGAATAGCTCTGGCCAAAAATAGCATTTCAGAAAATTAAAAATATCTTATGCAACAAAACTATGTCAATAGAAGTGAGAAGGAGAGTTCATCGGTGCTATATAGAACCAATTCTGACCTATGGAAGCGAGTCATGGAAGTAGACAAATGAATAAAAAGATGATTAGAGGCCAAGAAGATGGGATTTGTCAGAAGAATGTTGAAAGTTCCCTGGACAGCTAAAAAGATCAATGAGGAAATTCTCAAAGAGGTCAACACAAAAAGGGAGCTCCTAAAAAAAATCAGAAAGAAATAACATTCTTTGGGCACATCATGAGAAGAGGAAAGTTGGAATACTTTGTTACAACTGGCAAAATAAAAATAAAGAGAGATCGTGGACAACAACGGGAAAATACTGGATAGCTTGGTGTCATGGCATGGAAAACAGTTAACAACAGAACTGGTACGATGCACTGTAGATAGAAGATTGTGGAAGGATATGGTCGCCTATACCAACCAGTATGACACATGATGTTGATGAATCCTCCCTCAATGTATTCAATTTACTTGATTAAAACATCTTTTGTTATGAAAATATGACTACAAAAGAAAGATTCACAAGCACTAGAATGAGATTCACAAAAGGATGCTGAATGTAACAAGAAGGTATGACATCAACAACAAAGATATTAAATAGAAAAGTAGACGTCAGACCAATTTTGAGTTTTATTCAGAAACAAGAAATTAAATAATTTTGACATGGCATCCAAAAGTAATCAGATGAAGCAGAAAAAAAAAGAAGAGAGCATCCAGCAGCAATAAGATGAAACAACAGAAACAGAAAAGTGCATCCAACAGCAATAAGGTGAAAGCAGCAGAAACAGAAAAAGATGATATCTCAGATGGTTCAGTGAAATTTCAAATAATAAATAAATTATTTAAACAAATTGTAAGTGGCAAATAATTACAGGAAAAAGAAAATCTCAAATACCATAGCTGTTTTGTGACATGACAACAAGCAGGCAGTTGAAGATGTGTAAAATAAACACAAAATGGTATTAAGACTAATTAGTCCTCTTTTTTCATTTTAAGATTAGTACTTGCCAACTTTTTGTATTGTTTTTGTATAACATTATCTGTTGGTTTGTATCTGATGAAGGCTGTTGTCGAAATGTAGTAGTTTGTCTCATCTTTCTATAGGTTTACTTATCATCATCATCAAGTACCGGGCCTGCTGGCGTAGGTGATCATGTCTCTCCATAATTTTTTATCTCAAGTTATTATTTATCTTTGTTGTTGACCTTCTGTCAAGCTATTCTCTTAACCTATCTGGTATTCTTTCTATTTGCTACCCTCTATCTCTTTGTTTCTCAATTTTCCCAGTTGTTACAGTATATTCCAGTTGTTTTCTCATTACATGGCCAAAAAATTATGATTGTTTCTTTCTAATATTGGAAATTAGCTCTCAGGTTTAATTATAGATTGTACTTAATACAATTTTGTGTTTATTTTACATGTTTTCTGCAGCTCTTCTTGCGTCCCCATGTGATATTCAAAATATTGTATATTTTATATTTGTCCCCTATCTCCAAGCAAAGGAAGAGTGTACTCATAATGCAGAAAACAAAGCCAAACCTTTGGCAAAATGGTATCAGTATTGACAAAGAAAGAAATAATATATTTAAAAAAAAAATAATATCAATTTTTTACTTGAAAGATACATTTTGGAACAACTAATAAGTTAAATGCTATAGAAGTGAAATGTGTCAGATGAATAATGGGAGCAGCCAGCGTGACAGACAAAATCAAAAGTGAAGAACTAAGTTTGGGAAGACCTCCACAGAAGAATATATAAACAATGAATTAAAAAGGCCATGAAACAAGACAGAAACAACCAAACACAATCCATACAGTTAACACATGCTATCAAAACAAAACAAAAAACCAAGAAGACACTCTTAAAAATGATGGATAGACAGAATACTAAAAAGAAATGTGAAAGCTGAAGAGGAAAGCAAAGAGCAAAACTCTGCAAACTATTTCTCAATTGAATGTGAAAAGCAAATAAGGAAGGAAGGTAAGAAGTAGAAGAAACAAGCCACTTACTATAAATGAAGCAAACTACAGATCCCTGTCAAGAACAATATTTACCATCAAAACTGTAAAATACAGGTAATGAGGTAAAGAACAAAGATATAGCAGAGAGTTACAAGTTAATTCGTTCCTACCTCATTTCATTTAACCAATAAGGAAAGATATACTCATATAGTTTGTGGTGGCCACACCATTTTTATGTAACTGATTATAATTACTCCAAAGTAGTCATCATTAATAGTACCAAGCAATATGCTTGTTGGGGTAAGTGATCATGTCTCACCATAACCTTTTATGTCTATAGTTGTTTTATTTTATTTCATTTTGGCTAGGAAAGCATTCTCTTGAAATGCCTTCATCTTTTCACCATTTAAGCTCTAATGGCTGCCTATAGCAATTTTTAAAGTTGTCTCAAAATATCCCCACAGTCACAAAATGTCCCAGCTGCCACAAAATGTCCCAGCTGCCACAAAATGTCCCAGCTGCCACAAAATGTCCCAGCTGCCACAAAATGTCCCAGCTGCCACAAAATGTCCCAGCTATCACAAAGTGTCCCAGCTATCACAAAATGTCCCAGCTGTAACAAAATGTCCCAGCTGTAACAAAATATCGCAGCTGTAACAAAATATCACAGCTGTAACAAAATATCGTAGCTGTAACAAAATATCCCAGTTGCAACAGAATATTCCAGTTGTCACAAAATATCCAAGCTGTAACTAAATAAATATCCCAGCTGTAAAAAAATATCCCACTTGTCACAAAATATCCAAGCTGCAACAATATACCAGCAGCAACAAAATATCCCAGCAGTAACAAAATATCCCAGCTGTAAAAAAATATCTCAGCTTTCATAAAATATCCCACATGTCACAAAATATCCCACATGTCACAAAATATCACAGCTGCAGCAAAATGTCCAGCTGCAGCAAAATGTCCAGCTGCAGCAAAATGTCCAGCTGTAGCAAAATGTCCAGCTGTCACGAAATATCCCAGCTGTCACGAAATATCCCAGTTGTCATGAAATATCCCAGTTGCCACAAAATATTCCAGCTGTCACAAAATATCCCAGCTGTCACAAAATATCACAGCTGTCACAAAATAGCAAAGCTGTCAAAAAATAGCAAAGCTGTCAAAAAATATTTAAGCTGTCACAAAATATCCTAGTTGTCATAAAATACCAGTCACTACAAAATATCCCACTGTAACAAAATATTCCAATGGTCACACAATATCAGAGTTGTCACAAAATATCTCAACTGTCACAAAATATCCCAATTGTCATAAGACATCCCAATTGTCATAAGACATCCCAGCTGTCACAATATCACAATTGTCACAATATATCCCAATTGTCACAATATATCCCAATTGTCACAATATATCCCAATTGTCACAATATATCCCAATTGTCACAAGGTATCCCAATTGTCACAAAATATCCCAATTGTCACAAGATATCCCAATTGTCACAAGATATCTCAGGCACAAAATATTCCAGCTGTCACAAAATATTTCAGCTGTCACAAAACATCCTGGCTATCACAATACATCTCAGCTGTCATAAAATATCCTAGCTGCCACAAAATATCTCAGCTGTCATAAAATATCCCATTTGTCACAAAGAATCCAACTATCACAATCCATCCCAGCTGTCATAAAATATCCCAGAGATTGTAAAATATGCCAGTTGCCACAAAATATCTCGCCACAAAATATCTCAGATGTAACAAAGTATACCAACTGTCATAAAATATATCAAATTGTCAAAAGACATTCCAGTTGTCACAAAATATCCCAGCTGTTCCAAAAATAATCTGCCTGTCACAAAATAACCCAATTGTCACAAAACACAAGTTGCCAAAAATTATCCCAACTGTAACAAAATATTCCATTTGTCACAAAATATTCCAGCTATCACAAAAATATCCCAGTTTTCAGAAAATATTCCAACTGTCCCAAAAGATCCCAGTTGTTACAAAATATCCCAACTGTTACAAAATATCTCAACTGTCACAAAATATCCCAGTTGTCTAAGACATCCCAGCTATCACAAACTGTCCTAATTTTAACAAAATTTCTCAGTTGTTACAAAATATCCCAATTATCACAAGATACATCAACTGTCACAAAATATCTCAGTTGTCACAAAAAATCCCCACTGTAACAATACATAACAGATGTCACAAAATATCTCAGCTTTAACAAAATATCTCAGTTGTCACAAAACATCCTAACTGTTACAAAATGTGCCAGCTGTAACAAAATATCCAAACTCACAAATGGCCCCAGGTGCCAAAAAATATCTCAGTTGTCACAAAATATCCCACCTGTCACGCAATATCCCAGTTGTCTAAGACAACCCAGCTGTTACAAATTATCCAAATTTTCACAAAATGTCCCAGTTGCAAAAAATATCACAGCTGTAAAAAAAATTATCCCATTTGTCACAAAATATCTCAGCTGTCACAAAATATCCCAACTGTAACAAAATATTCAAACTGTAACAAAATATCCAAACTGTAACAAAATATCCAAACTGTAACAAAATATCCAAACTGTCACAAATTGTCTCAGTTGCCAAAAAATATCCCAGCTGTAACAAAATTATCTCAACTGTTACAAAATATCACAATTTTCTCAACATATCTCAACTGTCACAACATATCCCCGCTGTCACAAAATATTTCAGCTGTCATAAAATATCCCACATGCCACAAAATACCACAGCTGTCATAAAATATCTCAGCTATCATAATATATCCTAGTTGTCACAAAATAGCCAAACTGTCACAAATGGTCCCAGTTGCCAAAAAATATCCTAGCTGTAAAAAATATCTCAGTTGTCACAAAATATCCGAACTGTCACACAAAATCTCAACTGTCACAAAATATCCCAGTTGCTTAAGACAACCCAACTTTTACAAACTATCCCAATTTTCACAAAATGTCCCAGTTGCAAAAAATATCCCAGATGTAGAAAAAATTATCCCATTTGTCACAAAATATCTCTGTTGTCACAAAATATCCCAACTGTAACAAAATATCCAAACTGTCACAAATTGTCCCAGTTGCCAAAAAATATCCCAGCTCTAACAAAATTATCTCAACTGTTACAAAATATTCAGTTGTCTTAACATATCTCAACTGTCACAAAATATCCCCGCTGTCACAAAATATTTCAGCTGTCATAAAATATCTCACATGCCACAAAATACCACAGCTGTCATAAAATATCTCAGCTATCATAATATATCCTAGTAGTCACAAAATATCCAAACTGTCACAAATGGTCCCAGTTGCCAAAAAATGTTCCTAGCTGTAAAAATATTATCTCAGTTGTCACAAAATATCCGAACTAACACACAAAATCTCAACTGTCACAAAATATCCCAGTTGCTTAAGACAACCCAACTTTTACAAACTATCCCAATTTTCACAAAATGTCCCAGTTGCAAAAAATATCCCAGATGTAAAAAAAATTATCCCATTTGTCACAAAATATCTCAGTTGTCACAAAATATCCCAACTGTAACAAAATATCCAAACTGTCACAAATTGTCCCAGTTGCCAAAAAATATCCCAGCTCTAACAAAATTATCTCAACTGTTACAAAATATCCCAATTGTCTCAACATATCTCAACTGTCACAAAATATCGCAGCTGTCGCAAATATCCCCGCTGTCACAAAATATCTCAGCTGTCATAAAATATCCAACATGTCACAAAATACCAAAGCTGTCATAAAATATCTCAGCTATCACAATATATCCTAGTTGTCACAAAATAACCAAATTGTCACAAATTATCCCAGCTGTCACAAAATATTCAAATTGTCAAAAGACATCCCAGCTGTCCCAAAACAACCCAGTTGTCACAATATATCTCAGATGTAACAAAATATCGCAGCTGTCGCAAATATCCCAGCAGTCACAAAATATCCAAGCTGCTACAAAATAATCCAGCTGTCACAAAATATCTCAGCTGTCACAAAATAATCCAGCTGTCACAAAATATCCCAGACATTGTAAAATATGCCAGTTGCCACAAAATATCTCAGATGTAACAAAGTATACCAACTGTCACAAAATATATCAAAATGTCAAAAGACATCCCAGTTGTCACAAAATATCCCAGCTGTCCAAAAATAATCTGGCTGTCACATAATAACCCAATTGTCACAAAACACAAGTTGCCAAAAATTATCCCAGCTGTAACAAAATATTCCATTTGCCACAAATATTCCTGCTATCACAAAAATATCCCAGTTTTCAGAAAATATTCCAGCTGTCACAAAACATTCCAGCTGTGACAAAATATCTCAGTTGTCATAAAATATCCTAGCTGTGACAAAATATCTCAGCTGTCGTAAAATATATCATTTATCACAAAGAATCCAACTATCACAATACATCCCAGCTGCCATAAAATATCCCAGACATTGTAAAATATGCCAGTTGCCACAAAATATCTCAGATATAACAAAGTATACCAACTGTCATAAAATATATCAAATTTTCAAAAGACATTCCAGTTGTCACAAAATATCCCAGCTGTCCAAAAATAATCTGCCTGTCACAAAATAACCCAATTGTCACAAAACACAAGTTGCCAAAAATTATCTCAACTGTAACAAAATATTCCATTTGTCACAAAATATTCCAGCTATCACAAAAATATCCCATTTTTCAGAAAATATTCCAACTGTCACAAAAGATCCCAGTTGTTACAAAATATCCCAATTATCACAAGATACCTCAACTGTCACAAAATATCTCAGTTGTCACAAAAAATCCCCACTGTAACAATACATAACAGATGTCACAAAATATCTCAGCTTTCACAAAATATCTCAGTTGTCACAAAACATCCTAACTGTTACAAAATGTGCCAGCTATAACAAAATATCAAAACTGTCACACAATATCTCAACTGTCACAAAATATCCCAGTTGTCTAAGACAACGCGACTGTTACAAACTATCCCAATTTTCACAAAATGTCCCAGTTGCAAAAAAATATCCCAGCTGTAAAAAAAATTATCCCATTTGTCACAAAATATCTCAGTTGTCACAAAATATCCAAACTGTAACAAAATATCCAAACTGTCACAAATTGTCCCAGTTGCCAAAAAATATCCCAGCTCTAACAAAATTATCTCAACTGTTACAAAATATCCCAATTGTCTCAACATATCTCAACTGTCACAAAATATCTCAGTTGTCACAAAATATCTCATTTGTCACAAAATATCTCATTTGTCACAAAATATCCCTGCTGTCACAAAATATCCCTGCTGTCACAAAATATCCCTGCTGTCACAAAATATCCCTGCTGTCACAAAATATCTCAGCTGTCATAAAATATCCCACAGCTGTCATAAAATATCCCATAGCTGTCATAAAATATCTCAGCTATCACCATATATCCTAGTTGTCACAAAATATCCCAGCTGTCACAAAACATTCAAATTGTCAAAACACATCCCAACTGTCCCAAAAACAACCCAGTTGTCACAATATATCTCATATGTAACAAAATATCACAGCTGTCGCAAATATCCTAGCTGTCGCAAATATCCCAGCTGTCACAAAATAATCCAGCTGTCACAAAATATCTCAGCAGTCATAAAATATCCGAGCTGCTACAAAATAATCCAGCTGTCACAAAATATCTCAGCTGTCACAAAATATCCGAGCTGCTACAAAATAATCCAGCTGACACAAAATATCTCAGCTGTCACAAAATATCTCAGCTGTCACAAAATATCCCAGCTGCTACAAAATAATCCAGCTGTCACAAAATATCCCAGCTGTTACAAAATATTCCAGCTATTCCAATCTCCTGACATGGCCCCAAGTGATGAGTGACTATTTCTAATGTTGGAAATTGGCTTTCATTTTTGTTTTGGCCTCTTTTAGAACATCCTCATTACTGTTTTTGAACATTCCATAACTCTTTTAGAACAGCCTCGTTACTCTTTTAGAACATTCTAATTACTTTTTTAGAACATCCTCATTACTCTTTTTGAACATTACATAACTCTTTTAGAACATCCTCATTACTCTTTTTGAACATTACATAACTCTTTTAGAACATCATCATTACTCTTTTTGAACATTCCATAACTCTTTTAGAACATCCTCCTTACTCTTTTTCAACATTCCATAACTCTTAGAACATCCTCCTTACTCTTTTTGAACATCCTCCTTACTCTTTTAGAGCATCCTATAACACTTTTAGAACAACCTCGTTACTCTTTTGGATCATCCTCATTACTCACTCCTAGCTGTTCATGGTATTCATTATTTTTCTGTAAAACCACATTTTTAAACAGTTTTCTTGTCTGTTCACAATTCACATCCAGGCATCAAATTAACGTCATCCACCGTTATTATTTAGCTATTCATTAACCCATTTAAGTATACTTTAGTGTCATTTAGATGTCTCATATCTTTGTGTGTCCATGTCTGTGTTAGTCACCTCTAGTGACTCTGGCAGATGGTGCTCGTTAACCTGGGAGGGCCTACCATCTAAGGGCAGAATCCCCCTACAGAAAAGATAATCTGCTGCCTTGCAGGAAGATTGGGGACAATCAAAGGCTAAGGAAAGCAAACCTGTAAAATGCTGACTGAAATCTGATGCACTGGGCCACTGCCGCAGAACAGTGCAACGTTTTAACAGGTACTCAATCAGGGTGAATCTAACAGACTCTAATTATGATGTTCTGTCTTCATGTGAGAGACTGGAATCCTGCTCTGATTGAGTCTTGATCGCAAACAGAGAGAGAGATTTAGATGTCTTTTTCTCTGTTACAATAATTCCTTTGGAGGCCTTTTTGCTATTGAGACTAAGGCCTTTATTTTTCTTTTCCATCATTATAATATGAATTATTTAAATATAACCCATTGTCACTCTTAACGATTAAGACTGTGTCATCAGCATATCTATCTCATTTTGTTTACATTATGGCCATGACTGAAACTGCAGCTATGACTTGTATCTTCTTGCTCTACATTTCTACTCTCTGTGGAGCATAGATCTTCAACAAACACTTTCCAAGATGACCTGCTTCTTGCCATTCTTTTAAGATCATTCCATGTCTTTCCCACCATCTTCATCCCTGCTTCCAACTGTCATGTCCATGAATATTTTGGTATTCCTCTTTGTCTCTTTCATTGGGGATTCCAAAAAAGAGCCAGTTGTGTAATACTGTTTTTTTCTGCAACAAATGTCCTATCCAGCGCCATCATCTTTGCTATATCTCTTTATCCATTGGTATTTGGCCAATACTTTTCAAGGATTCTATGTTAGTGAATTTATCCTGCCATTTCAATCCTTTTATTCTGTGCAAACATTCATTAATGAAAGTCTATGTCTTCATGATTGTTGTTCTCCATGTTTCACAGCCATATAATAAGATTGACTTAACATTGGAGTTGAAAATGTTTATTTTTGTACTTAACCTAATTTCTTTGGATTCCATATGTTTCCCAGTGCAACGAATACTACTCTTGCTTTTGATATTTAAAAAAAAAAAATGATACTTATTTTGTTATCATTTTCGGTTCCTCCCGCTTTGTCTATATTATAGCCCAGATATATATAAGATTGTACGTCTAGTAGAGGTATATTTCCTATTGTTATTTGGTTACTGCCAGCTGCATAATCTTTATGGATTGTGGTATAATCCATCACCATCAATAGAAATAAACCTGGGGGCTGAAAGGAAACCTCGGAAAATCTCCTAATTGAAAAATGGCATTTTCAGCTAATTAATTCTATAGGTGGCTACATTTTCACCACATGTATTAATATAAATCTGGTGAGAGCACATAGATTTACCTAACACATTGTTTTATTTGTTGAAACATTCCTGGTTTCCATTTCTCATGACTTTTCTGTTGCTGGTACATCTTATATACTTTTCTGAAATCTTTGCTACCCACGTTTAAAGTGTTTATTTCTTGATGATCTTATCTTGTCAAATGAGGACTTCTGGTCAATATGGCAGATAGGTGGCAGGAACCATTGAGGCTCTGTCTGAGAAGTGTTCCCTGTTGCTGTTTCCTCATATTCCAAGTCCAGTTTGATGTCGGAGCTATTGAGTTTAGTGCTCTGTGCACACAGTAAGCTGTAATTTTCATCCAAATCATGTTTCGATATTCTGATACTTACAATGAATGATATCGTTGACGAAGGACAGTTTGGCTGCATTCACTTTCAGTGCGGCTGCACCTTATATCTTTTGGCATGTGCTGTGGCTGCTATGAGGGGGACTGTAGCTGCCTTTCTTTGTTTGGATCTTTCAATGAGATGAGATGTTAATTCAGATGATTCCACTGGCATGGGCAGTTGAGCACTTATGTATTTAAATTTGTTTACAGTGATACCGGGGGCTTCGACTTACAACTACAACTGGTGGTTTATGTTCTCTTGACCTCCCCTGCCTCATTTCCCAGTGTTTCTAAAATTCAATCTCTTTCATGGTCAAGCCTCTGGTCTATGTTCTCAGATTTTTTGAAGGCTTGTTGTATCATATTTTGATATGTCTTACCACAACACAAAGAACAAACCTTTTTATAATTGTTTCTTTATCTATTCAATGGGAGAAATTATTTCTAGCTTTTTTCTTAATTCTTCACTTCTAATTTTATTTCTCAGACAGTTACTTAACTATTACAAAATGTTGACACAACTCAAAATGAACAAAATTATATAAAAAGCTGCTTTACAGAATTACTGGATTTGTGTGTTCTGTGATGGCTCTCTTGCAGTACTTTTTAACCACAGCATATGCATCAGGGGACAGACAACAATCCTAGACATGCAACTTCTGAAATGAAGAGCACCTATAAGCAATCATCACTATTCCTTTGTCTATTGTCACATCACATGACTTCATCCCAAGTTTACATCATCCCAAGTTTACATAGATTTGGACAATGCATAGATAAGGCATACATTCTATCTGTTATGTCACATTTACCTATGTCCAACGAGCGAAGTCTTGAGTAGTTCTGTGCCAGAAAATCTAAGCCAGTGTCTGAGATAGCCTCACAGCCCTGAACATTGAGGTAGCTTAGCTTGCTGTAGTTCTTAGTAATGTGGATAACCCCTTTGATCTGACACCTTGGTAAACATGGAAATTTGTAAAAAGTTTATAACAGGTATTTGTGAGCAATTATATATGTAAATGTTTGTAAATATTACTAACATACTTTGTAAATTGTGTAAATAATTAAAAACATTGGTAGATATATAAATATCTGTCAACAATTATAATATCTTCTACCTTTTAGCTCCCAGTGGAGCATAGGTCTTCAACAAACACTTTCCAAGTCGTTCTGTTTTTTGCAATTCTTTTAAGATCATTCCATGTCTTCCCCATCATCTTTATCTCTGCTTCGATCTGTCTTCTCCAAGAATTCCTTGGTCTTCCTCTTTGTCTTTTCCCCTGGGGATTCCAAAAAAGGGCCTGTTGTGTAATACTCTCAGTTGGCTTCCGTAGTGTGTGTCCTATCCATCGCCATCGTCTTCGCTGTATCTCTTTATCCACTGGTATTTGACTGGTACATTTCCATAATTCCACGTTAGTGACTTTGTCCTGCCATTTCCATCCCTTTATTCTGCGCAAGCATCCATTAATGAAAGTCTGTACCTTCGTGATTGTCAATTTTGTTATTCTCCATGTTTCACAGTCATATAATAGGACCGACTTAACATTTGAGTTGAACATTTTTATTTTTGTATTTAGCCTAATTTCTTTGGATTTCCATATGTTTCCCAGTGCAATGAAAGCTCCTCTTGCTTTTGATATCTTTATTTTGGTATCATTTTCTGTTCCTCCCTCTTTATCTATATTACTGCCCAGACATATGTAAGATTGTACGTCTAGTAGAGGTATTACTCCTAGTTTTATTTGGTTATTGCCAACAGCATTAATTCTCATAATGTTGGTCTTATCTCTATTAATCTTTAGTCCTAGCTGTTGTGATCTCTCATCTAATATACTCATTTTATCCTGCATCAGTTGATGGCTGTGTGATAGGAGAGCTATGTCATCTGCAAAGTCTAAATCATCAAGTTGTTTGGTCAGTGACCACTGGATCCCATTTCTGTTGTTTTGAGTTATTTTCATAATCCAATCTATGGCCAGTAGAAAGAGAAATGGGGACAGAAGGCATCCTTGCCTTACTCCTGTTCTTATTTCAAATGCTTCTGTAAGCTGTCCTTCATGCTCCACACTACATTTTGTTCCTTCATACATTGTTTTTATCAGGTTAATAAACTGGGGATTCCGTAATGACTCAGCAACTTCCAAAGCATTTTTCTGTCTAAACTATCAAATGCCTTTTCGTAATCTATGAATCCAATATAAAGTGGGGATTTTAGTTCTAAACTTTGTTCAACTATTATACGTAGAGTAGTTATTTGATCAGCACATGATCTGTTCTTCCTAAAACTTGCTTGTTCATCTCTCAAGTGTTTCTCTATAGCCTCCTTTAGTCTCTCCAGAATGATTCTGCCTAATATTTTTTCCTGGCACTGATAGTAGCATAATTCCCCTATAATGTGTGCACTCCTGTAAACTTCCTTTCTTTGGTAATTTGATCATATAACCTTCTCTCCAGTCTTTAGGTATTTCTTCCCTCTCCCAAATTTTATCCAATAGATCATGTAACATCTTGGTAGAGGTGTTAATATCTGCTTTGATGGCTTCCGAAGGAATTTCATCTGGTCCTGTGGCTTTACCATCTTTTAATAGTTTGATGGCTTTCATTATTTCTTCTTTGCTTGGTTTTCCGCAGTTAACATGTAACTCTTTTCTTCTGCTGGTAGTATATCTGGAGGATTATTTGAGCCGGGTCTGTTCAAAAGTTCTTCAAAGTGCTCTTTCCATCTCTCCCTTTATATTACTAAGCAGATTTCCTTTCTTATCTTTGATAAAGGTGTTGATCTGTTTGTATTTTCCACCTAATTTCTTTGTGCTGTTGTACAGTTATTTCATATTCCCTTTATTTGTTGCTTCTTCTGCCTCTTTAGCTAGTTCATCTATATATTTTCTCTTATCTCTTTTAATGCATCTTCTCACTTCTTTGTTCACCTCTGTGTAAGCTTCCAGTGTCTTGGCTTTATTACTTCTTGTTTTGCTTTTATTTATGTCTGCTCATCATCCCTTTTGATATATGGAGGAATAATGGTGTTAGTGATTATATTTTTTTATGACCAACATGACTTTTATACAAAGTCATGGCCAGAATCAATGCTGCACTACCTGAAGACAGTTCAGAGATACAACTACTTTGGACATACCAGGGATGGAAAATGTAAAACTGAAATAAACAAAACGAATAGGAATGGCAAAAATGTAATTTTAATGCCATGAAAAATATATTAACATCAAAACAAATTACACCAGGGCTAAAACTAAGAATAGCAAATTGTTATATCTTTTCAACATTCCTGTTATGATGCAGAAACATGGAAATTAGACAAGAAAACAGAACAGAAAATTGAAGCTTTTGAGATGTGGATTTATAAAAGAATAGGAATAATTGGAAGGAAAGAAAAGAAAACAAACGATGAAGTCTTCAAACAAATAAAAATAAAAAGAGAACTACTAAACACAATTCTAACAAGACAAATGAGATTTTTGGAGCAGGTTAAAAGACACAGCAGTCTATTAAAAGTAATCTTGGGAGGGAAGATGCAAGGTAAAAGAGGCAGAGGTAGACCAAGGCTAATATGGACGAGTAACATCAAAAGATGGACAAGTCAGCCTATGATAATCTGCATCATCGAAGCAAGAGACAGAACGGAAAGATGCTCCATGGCAGCCAACTTTGGACGTGGAGACAGCACTCAATGAATGAATGAATGGCATAAATGGAAATGTCATATAAAATTTATACATAACTCTCTAAAGAAACAATTTTAAACTTATACGCTGTGAAAGTCTGTATCTGTACTGCAAAAGTTTTCTAAAATGTGTTATTTCCGATGTAAAGCGAGATTTTTTTTTTTACTCTTCCAAAAAAAAAAAAAAAATTGTCCACAGTCTGGTATCACATGCTTCCTTGTGTTAGTTATCAAAATGGTAGATGCACTGAATACATGTCAGAAGCTATAAACTGTGATTGGAATTCTCACAGTGGATACTTTTTAGCCTAAAGCAATTTACAATTCTCTGTGGAATTTGCTTGAAGAGAAAGTTTTCAATCCCAAGTTACGCCAGTCTCAAGACAGAGAGTTTGCGAGTTTAAATCCGACTGCACCAACTAGGATTTTTATTTGTGACTTCTCTCTGCAGCAACCACCCCTGGTCTTGACAGTGATGCCCAGCTTGAAACGTCAATTACACAATCTGCCTGGGTGGCAGGGAGCCCCTGTGCACATGGCTGCCAGGGTAAAATGAATTAACAAGCACAACTCAGTTTCTAGGCTGTAGGGACTTCACCTTAGGTGAAAGGTGGTGAATGCAGAGAAAACAATATTAGTCTATACTGTACTTTTTGGGTTAATGTAATAAATTATTTTAAAGAAAAAAAATCTAAGTACAAATGTTTGCGGTGATAAGAATAGCATAATACACATTATATGTAGATTAACATTTTTTATTACAAATATTTGACTGTTAAACATGTAAATGCAGGTGGTTGGTGAGCTGGTACAAGATGGCTGCTTACTCACATCAAATTCAGGACTAGTGGTATTTTTCAGGGCGGTGTCTTTTCAATAATTGCTATAGTAACTTGAGTTTACACTTTTCTTAAAAGTTGAGTAAGGTAGAATTTTAGTGAAGATTGAGAAGCTCGGCCAGAATAAGGACATATACCCCACAACGTTTATAAATAAAGAGGCATTAGAAAGTATAAACCTCCATTACCTTTTTACATTTGGCCACACTGAGGTAACGTAGAGTCTCACGTAATTTGGCCACTCTCACATCCCTAGATAAGTTACACTTTTGCAATCACTCAGTCTGATGTAAGCTTGTTGAAGAAATAATTGTTAAATTGTTTAATGAATTGACACAAAGAGGCTTTAATTAAAATTACAAAGAAAACATGTTTTAAACAGTTTAACCAATACACTGATTATTTATTTATTTTATGCTCCAGGTGAATGCAAATCTATAACAGGTGAAATATACCAGATGGCCTATTAAAATCAATATTCACAGCCTTACCAAAGAAATCTGGTGTGATTGAATGTGGTGATTATCGCACAATAAGCCTTTAAGTCACACATCTAAGATATTACTAGGAATCATCATGCAAAGACTGCTAAACAAAACCAGTCTAAAAATTAGTGAACAGTGTGATTTTGTGGGAGGTAAATGTATGAACAATGCTATATACATCATAAGATCTTTAATAGAAAGAGCCACAGAGGTGAAAACAGATCTATGTTTCATAGACTATATGGCCCTTTTCATCTTGTCAGACGGTCTAGTGGAGGCTATTGTCTATATTTTTTAGGTTTTGTTTTTGTCGAGCAGCTTCTCTCGTGGCTAATTCTACCAATGTTTGACAAATACACGTGGTCACAGAATGAACAAGTCAGGCCCACTGGTCCACAGGGTTTTCCATCCTTTTTCATTGGTCTTTTCTCTTCTAAGTTTTGCCTTAGCACAGTCTCAAATGATGCTATACCGTTCCTTATACATGCTCTCCATGATATCGGTATCACACAAGGCCACCTTTACGTCCCAGAAAAATCTCTGCTACCATTTACTAGGTGCTGGGTGAATCCAGGAGCCTTGTCAGTCAAAAAAAAAACCTACCACTTCTTCGGATCGAACCCATGCCCTTATCAGGAAGCACACTAACCACTCAGCCACCAAGGCCCCATGTAATTACAGAATTCAGATACATTTTTTTCATTTCATTTTCAGAAATAAAATGACTGAGCATGACCCATCAAATCATATGTGTTATTATAATAATTTATGGGGTACTGGTTGGTCTCAAGGCAAGAAGCCAGCCTCAGAGAGGTTGTGGGTTCAAATCTCGACTGCATCATTTAGGATTTTTATTTATCTGCAGCAACCACCCCTGGTCTCAGCAGCGAGGCCAGAATTTAAATGTAAATTCATCATCATCATCATTGTGTGCCCTCTCCGTAACGAAGGTTGGCTACCATGGATCGCCATTCTACTCTGTTTCTTGCTTTGATGGTGCAGGCTGACATAGATTGACTTGTACATCTTTTGATGTTACGCGTCCATGTTAGTCTTGGTCTGCCTCTGCCTCTTTTGCCTTGTATTTTTCCTTCCAATATTACTTTTAGTAGGCTGTTGTGTCTTTTAACATGCGCCAAAAATTTCATTTTTCTTGTCTTAATTGTGTTCAGCAGTTCTTTTTATTTTCAGTTGTTTTAAAACTTCATCTTTTGTTATCTTTTGTTTCCATCCAATTCTACCTATTCTTCTATAAATCCACATTTCAAAGGCTTCAATTTTCTGTTCTGTTTTCTTGTCTAATGTCCATTTTTCTGCACTATACAGGAATATTGAGAAGATGTAACATTTTGCCATTCTTAGTTTCAGCCCTGCTGATATTTGTTTTGTTGTTAGTATATTTTTCATGGCATTAAAATTACTTTTCGCCATACCTATTCTTTTGTTTATTTCAGTTTTGCATTTTACATCATTGGTTATAGTATGTCCTAGGTAGTTGTAACTCTGGACTGTCTCCAGATGTATTCCCTCAACTGTGATATTTAATTGTAAGTCTTGTGAATTTTCTTTGTTTATGATCATAGTTTTAGTCTTTTTGATATTCATTTCTAACCATATTTTTTGCTTGTTGTGTTTATCACATTATGTAATTGTTGTAGGTCTTTAGGAATTTCTGCTAGTAGAACAGTATCATCAGCATATCTCAGGTTATTGTATAACTTTCCATTAATGTTTAGGCCTGGTATCTCTGAGATGTTTTTAAAGATTTGCTCAGTGTATAGATTGAACAAGCTTGGTGATAGGATGCATCCTTGTCTTACTCCTCTTTTTATGTCCATGGGTGTAGAGTTCTCCTTGTTATATCTTATTATTGCTGTTTGCTCCCAGTACAAATTACATAGTCGTATTTCTGCGTCGTCTAGGTTTATATCCTTTAGGCAGTCTATAAGTTGGTTATGGTGTATTCTATCGAAAGCTTTGGTGTAGTCTATAAAGCAGGCATATATTGGTTTGTTTACTTCTGTGTACTTTTCAATCAATGTTCTCATGCTGAATATGGCTTCTTTTGTCCCACTGTTTTTCTTGAATCCAGATTGTTGCTCCTCTAATTCAGTATTGATTTTATTCTGAATCCTTCCTTGTATAACTTTTAGTAAAATTTTTGTTACCTGGCTCATTAGGCTTATTGTTCTGAAGTCACTGCATTCAACTGCACCATTCTTTTTAGGCAATGCAATGAAAGTTGATGTTTTTAGATCGTTTGGTATGTATCCTGTATGGTATATGTCATTGCATATGTCTGTGATCACTTCGACGCCGAACTCTTCTAGAGCCTGTATCATCTCTATCTGTATATTGTCAGGCCCTGCTGCCTTTCCCTTTTTCATTGTTTTTATGGCTTTTTCTACTTCGTATTTCAGGATTTTATAGTTGTATGTACATTTTATGTCTGACTTTTTGTCGCTTTCGTCATGAAATAATTCTGTTATATATTCTTGCCATCTTTCTATTATATCTTTGTTGTCTGATAGCATTCTACCCTCTTTGTTTGCTATACATCTGATTCCTGTAGCTTTTTTGTCTTTATTCGTCATTCTCTTTATTTCTGTGTGCATCTCTCTTAGGTTTTGTTTACTTTCCATAGTTTCGATTTCTAGACATCTTTGGTTGAGCCAGTCTTCTTTTGCCTTTTTGCACATTCTCCGTATTTCATTGTCTATATCCTTGTATCTGGCAGTGTTTTTCGCTTGTCTTCTTTCTTCCATTTTTTCTAATATTTTGTCTGTTATCCATTTTTGATTTTTGCTACTTACCTTTTTGGGCAAGGTGTTGCAGGATTCTTGCATGCTGTTTTTTTATGCATTGCCATTTTGTTGTGATTTTTTCCTCAGGATTTTCTCTTCTGTACTGCTCAATCCCCTCTTCTAGTAGCTTCTGATATGTCTTCTTTAGTTGTACAGTATAAGTTTCTTGTACATCTTTCTGGTTTAACGCTGTTATATCTATTGGTGTTGCTGCATTAGTTTTTTGTTTGTTTCTCTTTAATTTGATTTTCAAATGTAAATTACTCATGGATAAAACAAATATATGAATACCTCCAAAGACGGAGTTTTCTGCCTGTGTGGTAAAGGATCCCTGTACGCACGGCTGCCTGGGAAAAATGGATTAACACTCAAAATTCAGTTCCTAGTCTCTAGTGACTTCATCAGAAGTGAAAGCTGGTGGGAGAAAAAAAAATTATAATAATTTCACTACTTTACATTTTTATTTATTTTACAACTATATATTATCTATATGACTACTTTACATTTACTTATTTTAGAAATCTATATGACTACTTCACCCTTATACTTATTTTACAACTATATATTATAATAAAAAATATTGAGAATTTAATTATTTGTAAGTACTCTTAATCAAATTACTACAGTATTAGAGTTACCATAAAAATAAAAGGTAAAGGTCGTGTTTAGTGTCCTAAATTATTTATGCTAAACGAGTGATCTCCCCCTCACCGAACCGACATACTAAACTTGAATTATATATCTGTTTCTAATTTTTTTTTTTTTTCAACAAAATTTAGGTTTAGGATTAGTTGTAGGCTATTCCAGACCCAGGAGTCTTCTAATGACATATTCGAGAGCAGCCAAATAAAGTGCATGGGGACGTTTATCCAGACATAAATAATTTGAGATGCTACATTTTTGGTGAAAATGAAAGAAAGAGGATAAATTTTGACACAAAATTTCTACAAGAAATTCAAATAAACTGGAGACGACCATAACTATATAGCCCTGTATGATGCTAAAAATATAATTTGATTTTGAACTTCTGCACTTGTTCGGAATAAGATGAAAATCGTCACTTGTTTACATAGGGCTCCATCTTGTAAACAATTGCTGTGGTTGTCAGAATTTTTATTGTCATATATTAAATAATAAATAAATTGAAAATATATAAGTAATATCATGGATATAAAATAAAACAAATAATACTTATAAATAATACCCTAAAAAAGATACAAATAAATGTAAATATAATTATGTTATTTTATTTCATGAAATTAGATCTTGCGTTCAGTTTGAGTGTCCTACCGCATAATTTCTAAATTGTTACCATTAAACAAAATAGTTAATTTCCCATTTTTCTGAATCTAAGAATAATAAAGAACATGTACTGGCAACAAAAAGCGGCCATAAGAACAGGAAATCAACTGGGAATGTTCCAAAAAATAAACAAAGGTGTTAGGCATGGTTGTGTACTGTTACTAGATTTGTTTAATATTTATAGTGAGATTATTTTAACATCTGTAAGGGGCATACCTGGAACAATCGGAGGTCATAATATAAATAATCTAAGGTATGCTGATGATAAAGTCTTAATCACTATGAGTGAAGATGAGTTACATGAATTGTTAGACACTATAGTGTAGAAAATATATAAAGTGATATAATGTAGTGTAGTTTACCTTTCCGCTAAAATAAAGGACCCAGCCCTAATAGTGAAAAAAAAACAGAAGTAATGGAAACAACAAAGATAAAAACATCACCCCAATGTACAATAAAGACAAGTGGAAAAATATTAAAATAGGTAAATTAATTTAAATATCTGGGAAAAATATTCACCGCAAATGGTAGATGTACAACAGAGATAGGATGCACAATGGCTAAGGCGAAAGCAGCTTTCCAAAAAAAAAAATGAGGAAGATACTATGCAAACAATTGTTGACAATAGAAACAAGAAAAAAAGTTCTTAAATGTTATGTATAGCCAGTCTTAACATATGGATGTGAATCATTGACTATAGGACAACGGACAATAAAATAATTGGAGTCTGTAAAAATGTGGTTTTACAGAAGAATGTTGAGAATACCATGGACAGCTCTAAGAAGAGCAATGAAAACGTTTTGAAAAAAGCCAAAGCAAATTGGAAAAAGAGAGCTAATGTCCAATATTAGGAAGAAACAATCATCATTTTTTGGCCATGTAATGAGAAGGGATCAGCTGGAATATATTGTAACAACAGGTAAAATTGTGGGTCAAAGAGATAGAGGAAAGCAAAGAGAAAAGATACCAGACAGCTTAAGAGAATGGCTTGGTAGAAAGTCAACAACAGAAATTATAAATAACTGTCGAGTAAACGTTGTGGAGAGACATGGTCACCTACTTGATGATGGCGATTATATACTGTTTTAGTTTCTCAATCTCACAGTAAACTCTGCATAGGACACTTATCTCCACTTTTATTTTATTTTTAATAATGTTGTCCTAATCCAATCCACTGAAGATTGTTAAACCAAATATCGTTGTGAGAAACTGTAAAACAAAAAGAACACAAAGATTAGAATAATAACTAAATTAAAATTCTGTCTGTTTTTTATTCAATAAACAAAGGAACAGTGTGTTTTACTGTTTTGTACTAAAATTATTATATTTTTGTTTTATAAAGAAAGGTTTCTCTTTTATTTACATTCTAGCTATAAATTAGCATGTCTATAAGGAACAATTTCTAATCCATTTTAACTAGAATTGCACTTTATTGTAACTGCAAAATAAAATGTGTGAGTGAGAGAGCTATTAATATTACTGATTTAATTTCATCTCATTTTTCAACTTAAAACAACAATTTAGTAACTTAGGGTAATTATTATTTGTAATATTAGAATGTCATTATAATCGTATTAATATATAACTTTTACCTGCAGCAAATGTACTTAATTTTTAAAATTATTTTTCATTTTCAGTTTAAAATTGAGGTTGAAGTAACTCAAACTGTGACATCATTGTTAATATGACTCATCGTAATCAATACTTGAGGATATTCTAAGTTATTTTGTTAGAGAACCTGAAATGATGTGGCCTCTATATATTTCTGAAAATATTATTTGATTTTGACCACTTACCTTGCATTTTGTGGGGATAAGACGAAAATGAATTGTCTTGTTTACCATCTTGAAATCAATCAAAGGAGTTCTAATTGAATTGTATGCATACTATATAGTTTTAAAATCCTTCCATTTATAAACAAATGAATTTAATATAATTTGCACAAAAGCACATTTACTTATCACATTAATTTAAGTCTATATGCATTGCTAAACATGTGTAATGATTAATATTTTTTTAATTTGAGCGCCATTGTGAGAGCCAGAGCTATTGTGGAGTACTAATTGAATTTTATGCATACTAGATAATTTTAAATTGCTACCATGTAAAAACATTAACTTCATATAATTTGCACACAACTTAGAAGCACATGTATTTATCATATTAATTTAAATATATATGCATTGCTGAACATGTCTAGTGATTAATGCTTAGAGAATATTATTAACTGTCTAAAAATTAAAAGGAATTACCCCTAGGAACAATAACTTGTACTTTACTCTTTTGCAGTGGCTTCCCACTTAATAAGCAAGGGCAATAATACTTTAAAAAATTCATATTAAAGTACTATTTTTAATTGCATCATAAATTAAAAGCACATACACTTTGATTGATAAGTTTTAATTTTAGTGCATTGTAAGACACATTGACAAACAACTTGATGATTTAGACTTTGCTGATGACATAGCTCTCCTATCACACAGCCACCAACAGATGCAAGATAAAATGAGTATATTAGATGAGAGATCACAACAGCTAGGACTAAAGATTAATAGAGATAAGACCAACATTATGAGAATTAATGCAGTTGGCAATAACCAAATAAAACTAGGAGAAATACCTCTACTAGACGTACAATCTTATATATATCTGGGCAGTAATATAGATAAAGAGGGAGGAACAGAAAACGATACCAAAATAAGGATATCAAAAGCAAGAGGAGCTTTCATTGCACTGGGAAACATATGGAAATCCAAAGAAATTAGGCTAAATACAAAAATACAAATTTTCAACTCCAATGTTAAGTCGGTTCTATTATATGGCTGTGAAACATGGAGAATAACAAAATTGACAATCACGAAGGTACAGACTTTCATTAATGGATGCTTGCGCAGAATAAAGGGATGGAAATGGCAGGACAAAGTCACTAACGTGGAATTATGGAAATGTACTGGTCAAATACCAGTGGATAAAGAAATACAGCGAAGACGATGGCGATGGATAGGACACACACTACGGAAACCAACTGAGAGTATTACACAACAGGCCCTTTTTTGGAATCCCCAGGGGAAAAGACAAAGAGGAAGACCAAGGAATTCTTGGAGAAGACAGATTGAAGCAGAGATGAAGTTGATGGGGAAGACATGGAATGATCTTAAAAGAATTGCAAAAAACAGAACGACTTGGAAAGTGTTTGTTGAAGACCTATGCTCCACTGGGAGCTAAAAAGGTAGAAGAAGAAGACACATTGCCTAATATGTTTTTGTATATTTAAACATAAACATTTTTAAGAAAATATTCTTTTTTAAAATGATATGAAAAATTGTGGTACTCTTAAAAAATTACAACAGCAAGAGATTTATATAATTAACTATTTTGTATGTAGTTTTCAGTGGCCGGGTTTATGAAATTCTAGTGAATATTTATAAACCAACTGCCCAATTTTTCTCTTTGGCTAAGACGCAAGGCTTATAAACCTTGTCCTAGGTGCAAAGCCGTGTTGCCTGCTCTAGCAACACAGACTGTGTCACGTCGGCTACGTGACACAGTAGTCTTTGGGTACTGCTTTGCTACCTCCCATTATGTCAAAGTTTGAACAGAAAAATTGGGGGGGGGGGGGTGAAAGATGCGTGGTCGGACTAGGGTAACACCCGATGTTCTTAGTGCCGAGATTGCAATCGGCACGTCTGTGTGCTGTTGAATCTGGGCTAGTTTCCACTAGCTAGGCAGCTCTAGCCTAGGGCATTAGTCCTAGTGAGGTGGGGATCCTGAGGACAGCAGCCCTTCCATTTACACAAATGACATGAATGGTTATCCTTTTAACTTCTGTTCCCCACATTTCCTGTGGAGTGTGAAAATACACGAGAATGTGCCCCTGTATGACGTAGGCAAAGGTAAACTACTCCTCGCCAGCGTTGGTAAATCCTCACACCTGTTTGATGACATTTCAATTAAATACTATTTTATAACGCGTGTATTCTGCCAAACAATAACAATTCATTAAGTTCCATTTCAACAATCAATTCAAAAGGACAATCAATCGATTCATAAATATAATTAACTAAGTAAGTAATTCATACTTAATAATCCTTGGAAAATGGAAGAAGACACTCGATGTTTATATTTCTTAAGAGGTTACACTTACACGGTCACGTGATTACACGGATGTCTCTCCAGACACTACGTTTTAAGTTAGATGATCTCACAATGTCACACAGTGCCCTAGTTAACCTGGATTTGTCGTACGCTAATTGACAATTGACGATTAAACGTGCTCTGTTGTCTTGCAATATTCGGGAGTTTGTCGTGACACGACGCGCTGAAGTAACTTGAATTCTTTAGTTGTGAACTTATTGTTGACATCAATTTGACTTGTCACAACAATTTGAGCATGCTTTGTCTTGAGCTTTTACGATAGCTTGCTATTTTGAGTCAGTGATCAGTTCATCATCATTATCATAAAGTGCCATCTCCGCATCGAAGTTTGGCTATCATGGAGCGCCATTCTGCTCTGTCTCTTGCTTTGATGGTGCAGGTTGTCATAGGCTGGTTTGTCCATCTGTTGATGTTACTCGTCCCTGTTAGTCTTGGTCTGCCTCTTTCTCTTTTACCTTGTCTTGGTCTGCCTCTTTCTCTTTTACCTTGTATTTTCTCCTCCAGGATTACTTTTATTGTTGTGTCTTTTAACATGGCCCAAAAATCGCATTTCTCTTGTTCGAATTGTGTTTAGTAGTTTTCTTTTCATTTTTAGTTGTTTTAAGACTTCATGTTAGTAGTTGTAGCTCTGGACTGTCTCCAGATGTATTCCCTCAACTGTGATATTTAATTGTAGGTCTTGAGAATTTTTTTTGGTTTATTATCATAGTGTTAGTTTTTTTGATATTCATATCTAGTCCATATTTTTTGCTTGTCATGTTTATTTAATTAAGTAATTGTTGTAGATCTTTAGGATTGTCAGCTAGTAGTACAGTATTATCAGCATACCTTAGGTTATTGATTATCTTTCCATTAATGTGTAGGCCTGGCATCTCTCAGATGTTTTTAAAGATTTGCTCAGTGTATAGATTGAACATGCTTAGTGATAGGATGCATCCCTGTCTTACTCTTCTTTTTATATCAATGGGTGTAGAGTTCTCTTTGTTATATTTTATTTTTGCTGTTTGCTCCCAGTATAGATTACATATTAATCGTATGTCCATGTCATCTAGATGTATCTCTTTTAGGCATTCTATATGTTGTTTGTGGTGTACTCCGTCAAAAGCTTTGGTGTAGTTTATGAAGAAGGCATATATTGGTTTATTTCTATGTGCATTCCTCTTAAGTCTTATTTGCTTTCCATAGTTTAGAAATGGACGGTTTCTTCTTCGTATACCTTTCAGCTCCATGTGGAGCATAGGTCTTCAACAAACACTTTCAGCTCCGCGTGGAGCATAGGTCTTCAACAAACACTTTCAGGTCCCTGTGGAGCGAAGGTCTTCAACAAGCACTTTCAGATCCCTGTGGAACATAGGTCTTGAGCAAAAACTTTTATCTCCCTGTGGAGCATAAGTCTTCAACAAACACTTTTATCTCCCTGTGGAACATAGGTCATCAACAAACACTTTCATCACCTTATGGAGCATAGGTATTCAACAAACACCTTCAGCTACCTGTGTAACATAGGTCTTCAACACAAACTTTCAGCTACCTGTGGAGCATAGGTCTTCAAAAAATACTGTCAGCTACCTGTGGAGCATAGGTCTTAAAAAAATACTGTCAGCTACCTGTGGAGCATAGGTCTTCAACAAACACTTTCAGCTCCCTTTGGAGCATAGGTCTTCAACAAACACTGTCTGCAACCTGTGGTGCATAGGTTTTCAACAAACACTGTCTGCAACCTGTGGAGCATAGGTCTTCAACAAACAATTTCAGCTCCCCGTGGATAATAGGTCTTCAGCAAACATTTTCAGTTCCCTGTGGAGCATAAGTCTTCAGCAAATATTTCGGGCTCCCTATGGGTTAGGGTTAGGGTGATTTTTATTCAAAATCTTGTTACGATGATGTCTAATATAAAGTTTGAGGTAAAGCTAGAGGTTAAATTTATATTTTTAACTGTTTCAAAGGCGTATCCCTCAAAATTGGTCAGGAGGTAAAATTTATAAAAGTGATTTTAAACAACTTTTTGCTACTGGGAGGCCTACAATAAAGTTTGAGATAAGCCTAGAGGTTAAATACAGTTTCATAGGTGTATCCCTCATAAATAGTCAGGGATAAAATTCATATAAGTGATTTTTATGTGCATTTTTGCTACAGAGTTCCTTAAAATAAAGTTTGATGTAAGCCTTGAGGTTAACTTTTATTTTCTTTAAACAGTTAATAAGCGTATCCCTCAAAAATAGTGAGGGGCTAAAATTTAGAAAGTGATTTTAAAGTAATTTTTTGCTACGGGGGTTGCCTAAATTAAAGCTTGAGGTAAGCCACGGGGTTAAATTTTATTTTTTAACAGTTTCATAGGTGTATCCCTGAAAAAAATGACAGGGGTAATATTAATAAAAATGATTTTTTATTCAAAATCTTGCTATGATGATGTCTATTATTAAGTGTGAAATTTACCTAGAGTGTAAATTTACTATTTTTAGTGTTTTCATAGTCTTATCCATAAAAAATGGCTAAAAAATATAAAAGTGATATTTATTCAAAATCTTGCTACGGGGATGTCTAATAAAAAATCTTGGGAAAGACTAGAGGTTAAATTTATTTTTTTAACAGTTTCATAGGCGTAAACCCAAAAAATGATCAAGGGTTATATATTTATAAAGTTATTTTTAAGTAAATTTGCTACAATTATGTATAATATGAAGTTTGAGGTAAACCTAAAGGTTACATTTATATTTTTAACAGGTTCATATGCGTATCCCTTAAAAATGGCCATGGATAAAATTCATAAAGTGATTTTGAAGTAAGCCTTGAGGTTAACTTTTTTTTCAGTTAATGGGCAAATCTTTCAAAAATAATGAGCGGGTAAAATAAAAAATGTGATTTGAAAATAATTTTTTTTACGGGATTCCCTAAATTAAAGTTTGAGGTAAGCATAGAGGTTAAATTTAATTTTTAACAGTTTCATAGGCGTATCCATAAAAAAATTGGCTGAGGGTGAAATTCATAAAAGTGATTTTTATTCACTATCTTGCTATGAGGATGTCTAATGTGAAGTTTGAAGTAGCCCTAGGGTGTAAATTTAATATTTTTAGTGATTTTATAGTCGTATCTATAAAAAATGGCTGGGGTAAAATTCATAAAAGTGATTTTTATTCAAAATCTTGTTACGAGGATGTCTAATATGAAGTTTTTGGAAAAACCTAGATGTTAAATTTATTATTTAACAGTTTCATAGGCGTATCCCCCCCAAAATTATCAAGGGGTAAAAATTCATAAAAGTGATTTTTAAGTAAATATTTGCTACGATGATGTCTAATATGAAGTTTGAGGTAAACCTAGAGGTTAAATTTATTTTTAACTGTTTCAAATGCGTATCCCTCAAAAATGGTCAGGAGTTAAAATTTATAACAGTGATTTAAAATAAATTTTTGCTACGGGGGTGCCTACAATAAAGTTTGAGGTAAGCCTAGAGGTTAAATACAGTTTCATAGGCGTATCCCTCAGAAATGGTCAGGGATAAAATTCATATAAATGATTTTTATGTACATTTTTGCTACAGGGTTGCTTAAAATAAAGTTTGTGGTAAGCCTTGAGGTTAACTTTTATATTTTTTAACAGTTAATAGGCGCATCCCTCAAAAATAGTGAGAGTTTAAAATTTAAATTGTGATTTTAAAGTAAATATTTGCTACGGGGTTGCCTAAATTAAAGTTTTAAGTTAGCCTTGAGGCTAAATTTTATTTTTTTTACAGTTTCATAGGCGTATCACTCAAAAATAGTCAGGTGTAAAATTCATAAGTGATTTTTATGTAAAAATATCTTGCTATGAGGATGTCTAGTATTAAGTGTGAAATTTACCTAGAGTGTGAATTTACTATTTTTAGTGTTTTCATAGTCGTATTCATAAAATAGGCGGGGGGGGGGGGGGGTAAAAATAATAAAAGTGATTTTTATTCAAAATTTTGCCACAGGGGTGTCTAATGTGAAGTTTTGAGAAAGACTAGAGGTTAAATTAATTTTTTTAAACAGTTTCATAGGCGTATCCCTAAAAAAAGATCAAGGGTTAAACATTTATAAAAGTGATTTTAAGTAAATTTTTGCCACGGAGATGCCTAAAATTAAGTTAGAGGTAAGCTTAGAGGTTAACTTTATTTTTTTAACAGTTTCATAGGCATATCCCTCAAAAATTGTCAGGGGTAAAACTCATAAAGTGATTTTTATGTACGCCTTTGCTATAGGGATGCTTAAAATAAAGTTTGAGGTAAGTCTTGAGGTTAACATTAATTTTTTTTTACAGTTGATAGACGTATCCCTTAAAAAATAGTGAGGGGGTCAATTCATAAAAGTGATTTTAAATTAAATTTTTCCAACGGGGTTACCTAAATTAAAGTTTGAGGTAAGCATTGAGGTTAAATTTGATTTTTTTACAGTTTCATAGGCGTATCCCTAAAAAATGATATGATGTAAAATTCATAAAAGTGATTTTTTATTCAAAATCTTACTATGAGGATGTCTATTATTAAGTGTGAAATTTACCAAGAGTGTAAATTTACTATTTTTAGTGTTTTCATAGTCGTATCCATACAAACTGGCCAGGGGGGAGGGGGGTAAAATTATCAAAAATGATTTTTATTCAAAATCTTGCTACGGGGGTGTGTAATATGAAGTTTTGGGAAAGAATAGAGGTTATATTTATCTATTTTAACAGTTTCATGGGCGTATCATTACAAAAATGACTTTGATTAAAACTCATAAAAGTGATTTTTTTTATAAATCTTGCTATGAGGATGTCTAATATGAAGTTTTGGGAAAGCATATAGGTTATATTTTAATTTTTTAAGTTTCATAGGCGTTTCCATAAAAAATGATCAAAGGAGTAACAATTCATAAAAGTTATTTTAATTAAATTTGTGCTGTGGGGGTGCATAAAATAAAGTTTGAGGTAAGTCTAGAGTTAAATGAAATTTTTTACAGCTTCATTGGCGTATCCCTAAAAAATGATCAAGGTTTATACATTTATAAATGTTATTTTAAGTAAATTTTTGCTACAATGATGTATAATATGAAGTTTGATGTAAACCTAGAGGTTACATTTATTTTTCTAACAGTTTCATAGGCGTAACCATAAAAAAATTGGCTGTGGGTGAAATTCATAAAAATGATTTTTATTCACTATCTTGCTATGAGGATGTCTAATGTGAAGTTTGAAGTAGGCATGGAGTGTAAATTTACTATTTTTAGTGATTTTATAGTCGTATCTATAAAACATGGCTTGGGGTAAAATTCATAAAAGTGATATTTTATTAAAAATCTTACTATGAGGATGTTTATTATTAAGTGTGAAATTTACCAAGAGTGTAAATTTACTATTTTTATTGTTTTCATAGTCGTATCCATACAAAATGGCCAGAGGGGGGGGGGGGTAAAATATCAAAAGTGATTTTTATTCAAAATCTTGCTACGGGGGTGTGTAATATGAAGTTTTGGGAAAGAATAGAGGTTATATTTATCTATTTTAACAGTTTCATGGGCGTATCATTACAAAAATGACTGAATAAAACTCATAAAAGTGATTTTTTATTATAAATCTTGCTATGAGGATGTCTAATATGAAGTTTTGGGAAAGCATATAGGTTATATTTTAATTTAAGTTTCATAGGCGTTTCCGTAAAAAATGATCAAAGGAGTAAAGATTCATAAAAGTGATTTTAATTAAATTTTTGCTACGGGGGTGCATAAAATAAAGTTTGAGGTAAGTCTAGAGGTTAAATTAAATTTTTTTACAGCTTCATTGGCGTATCCGTAAAAAATGATCAAGGTTTATACATTTATAAATGTTATTTTAAGTAATTTTTTGCTACAATGATGTATAATACGAAGTTTGAGGTAAACCTAGAGGTTAAATTTATTTTTCTAACAGTTTCATAGGCGTATCCATAAAAAAAACTGGCTGTGGGTGAAATTCATAAAAGTGATTTTTATTCACTATCTTGCTATGAGGATGTCTAATGTGAAGTTTGAAGCAGGCCTAGAGTGTAAATTTACTATTTTTAGTGATTTTATTTATAGTCGTATCTATAAAAAATGGCTGGGGTAAAATTCATAAAAGTGATTTTTATTCAAAATCTTGTTACGAGGATGTCTAATATGAAGTTTTTGGAAAAACCTAGATGTTAAATTTATTATTTAACAGTTTCATAGGCGTATCCCCCCAAAAATTATCAAGGGGTAAAAATTCATAAAAGTGATTTTTAAGTAAATTTTTGCTACGATGATGTCTAATATGATGTTTGAGGTAAACCTAGAGGTTAAATTTATTTTTAACTGTTTCAAAGGCGTATCCCTCAAAAATGGTCAGGAGCTGAAATTTATAACAGTGATTTTAAAGTAAATATTTGCTACGGGGTTGCCTAAATTAAAGTTTTAAGTAAGCCTTGAGGTTAAATTTTATTTTTTTAACAGTTTCATAGGCGTATCACTCAAAAATAGTCAGGTGTAAAATTCATAAGTGATTTTTATGTAAAAATATCTTGCTATGAGGATGTCTATTACTAAGTGTGAAATTTACCTAGAGTGTGAATTTACTATTTTTAGTGTTTTCATAGTCGTATTCATAAAATAGGCGGGGGTAAAAATAATAAGTGATTTTTATTCAAAATTTTGCTACAGGGGTGTCTATTGTGAAGTTTTGAGAAAGACTAGAGGTTAAATTAATTTTTTTAACAGTTTCATAGGCGTATCCCTAAAAAAAGATCAAGGGTTAAACATTTATAAAAGTGATTTTAAGTAAATTTTTGCCACGGAGACGCCTAAAATTAAGTTAGAGTTAAGCTTAGAGATTAACTTTATTTTTTGACAGTTTCATAGGCATATCCCTCAAAAATTGTCAGGGGTAAAATTCATAAAGTGATTTTTATGTACACCTTTGCTATAGGGATGCTTAAAATAAAGTTTGAGGTAAGTCTTGAGGTTAACATTTATTTTTTTTACAGTTAATATACGTATCCCTTAAAAAATATTGACGGGGTAAATTCATAAAAGTAATTTTTTTATTCAAAACCTTGCTATGAGGATGTCTAATATGAAGTTTGAAGTAGGCCTAGAGTGTAAATTTACTATTTTTAGTGATTTCATAGTCGTATACCAAAAAAAATGGTCAGGGGTAAAATTCATAAAATTGATTTTTAAGTACACTTTTGCTACAGGGATTCCTTAAAACAAAGTTTGAGGTAAACCTTGAGGTTAACTTTTATTTTGTTTAAAAGTTAATAGGCGTATCTCAAAAATAGTGAGGGGTAAAACTTAATATAAGAGATTTCAAAGTAAATTTTGCTACGGGGTTGCCTAAATTAAAGTTTGAGGTAAGCCTAGAGGTTAAATTGTATTTTTTTTTATTGCATAGGCGTATTCCTAAAAAATGGCTGGGGGTAAAATTCATAAATGTGATTTTATTATTAAAAATCTTGCTGTGAGGATATATTAAGTTTGAAATGTACCTAGAATGTAAATGTACTACCTTTAGTGATTTCATAGTCGTATCCATAAAAATGTTTGGGGGTAAAAATCATAAAAGTCATTTCAAATCAAAATCTTGTGCTTGTAATCAACCAGACAATAACAATTCATTAAGTTCCATTTCAACAATCAATTCAAAAGGACAACCATTCAATTCCTAAATATAATAGCTAACTAAGTAATTCACACTTGATCATCTTTGGAAAATGAAAGTACACACTGGATGTCTATGTTTCTTAATTAAGCCAGAAGGTTACACTCAGTCACGTGACTGCACAGTTGTCTCTCCAGACACTACGTGTTAAGTTCGACGATCTCACAATCTCACACTCTACCCTTGTTAACCTGGAATTGTCGCACGCTAATTGATGATTTCAATCTTAAATGTGCTCTGTTGTCTTGCAATATTCGGGAGCCTCTCGTGACACGACGCACTGAAGTAATTTGAATTCTTTAGTTGTGAACTTATTGTTGGCATCAATTTGACTTGCCTCGACAACTTGAGCATGCTTTGTCTTGAACTTTCATGATAATTTGCTATTTTGAGTTCTTGATCAGTTAACTTGAATATATATATACAACTTGCTTATTCCTTGCACTGAACGTGACTTCTTTGCTACTTGATTTAATTCATAAGTTAGATACAATATCAACCTTTATACTGTTAATATAACTTCGTATTTTCTGAATATACTTTGACAACACTGTTTAAATATTTTTGATCGCTAGCTTGATAAGTAACTACTACAGCAGCGATTTTTTTTCAGTTCATTCACTTGACTCGTTGACTTGTGGAAAAAAAAAAAAGAAATTCTTCAGCGTCCCTGCTAAGCTACTTGACCCACTATCTTGTTAATTAGTTCATTCTTTTCTCCTCCACCTGTTATAAAACCTGTTGAAAAGAATTCAAATTCTCGTCGCTGATTTATAACGTCTCTCTTACATAAAGACCCAGGCTCTTGTAGATGACCTTATCTAAAGCTCGCGGCATAAAAAATGATCTTGTTATAGATCACAGCAGACTGTTGATCTTGTAATATCTTTATCAGAATTTTGAGTTGACCTAAATTATGCATCTTAATTATTATTGGATTGGCACAGCGAACAATCAGCCGATGAAACAGTGTATGAGTATTGGATGCTCCCGTCTTTTTATTGGAAAAGTTTTAGCCCTATGATCAATTAGTGGTGGTACTGAACATCATCATTTATGCTGGCAATAAGATAACTTCTAAGTTAACACTGATGGACAGTGAAATAGTATTCTAATGTTTAACTCCGCTGATTTACTGACACAACTATCACACTTCTGAACTGTTCCACCTATTACTTAACTATCATTGTGACTATACAATTCTACTACAACTAAACAAGATAACACTCACTACAAGTGATCTAAACTATCTCCAGTGTGCCCAGCCATTTCTATCAGTCGTGTCTATCTCATAACTCTGAACAACTAACTCTCACTACTAGTGATCTAAACTAATGCCAGTGTGTCCAGCCATTTCTATCAGTTGTCTATCTCATAACTCTGAACAACTAACTCTCACTACTAGTGATCTAAACTAATGCCAGTGTGTCCAGCCATTTCTATTAGTTGTCTATCTCATAACTCTGAACAACTAACTCACTACTAGTGATCTAAACTAATGCCAGTGTGTCCAGCCATTTCTATCAGTCGTGTCTATCTCATAACTCTGAACAACTAACTCTCACTACAAATGATATAATTAATGTCAGTGTGTCCAGCCATTTCTATCAGTTGTCTATCTCATAACTCTGAACAACTAACTCTCACTACTAGTGATCTAAACTAATGCCAGTGTGCCCAGCCATTTCTATCAGTCGTGTCTATCTCATAACTCTGAACAACTAACTCTCACTACAAATGATATAATTAATGTCAGTGTGTCCAGCCATTTCTATCAGTTGTCTATCTCATAACTCTGAACAACTAACTCTCACTACAAGTGATCTAAACTAATGCCAGTGTGTCCAGCCATTTCTATCAGTTGTGTCTATCTCATAACTCTGAACAACTAACTCTCACTACCAGTGATCTAAACTAATGCCAGTGTTTCCAGCCATTTCTATCAATCGTGTCTATCTCATAACTCTGAACAACTAACTCTCACTACTAGTGATCTAAACTAATGCCAGTGTGTCCAGCCATTTCTATCAGTTGTCTATCTCATAACTCTGAACAACTAACTCTCACTACTAGTGATCTAAACTAATGCCAGTGTGTCCAGCCATTTCTATCAGTTGTGTCTATCTCATAACTCTGAACAACTAACTCACTACTAGTGATCTAAACTAATGCCAGTGTGTCCAGCTATTTCTATCAGTTGTCTATCTCATAACTCTGAACAACTAACTCACTACTAGTGATCTAAACTAATGCCAGTGTGTCCAGCCATTTCTATCAGTTGTCTATCTCATAACTCTGAATACCTAACTCTCAATACTAGTGATCTAAACTAATGCCAGTGTGTCCAGCTATTTCTATCAGTTGTCTATCTCATAACTCTGAACAACTAACTCTCACTACTAGTGATCTAAACTAATGCCAGTGTGTCCCAGCCATTTCTATCAGTTGTCTATCTCATAACTCTGAACAACTAACTCTCACTACAAATGATATAATTAATGTCAGTGTGTCCAGCCATTTCTATCAGTTGTCTATCTCATAACTCTGAACAACTAACTCTCACTACTAGTGATCAAAACTAATGCCAGTGTGGCCAGCCATTTCTATCAGTCGTGTCTATCTCATAACTCTGAACAACTAACTCTCACTACAAATGATATAATTAATGTCAGTGTGTCCAGCCATTTCTATCAGTTGTCTATCTCATAACTCTGAACAACTAACTCTCACTACAAGTGATCTAAACTAATGCCAGTGTGTCCAGCCATTTCTATCAGTTGTGTCTATCTCATAACTCTGAACAACTAACTCTCACTACCAGTGATCTAAACTAATGCCAGTGTGTCCAGCCATTTCTATCAGTCGTGTCTATCTCATAACTCTGAACAACTAACTCTCACTACAAATGATATAATTAATGTCAGTGTGTCCAGCTATTTCTATCAGTTGTCTATCTCATAACTCTGAACAACTAACTCTCACTACTAGTGATCTAAACTAATGCCAGTGTGGCCAGCCATTTCTATCAGTCGTGTCTATCTCATAACTCTGAACAACTAACTCTCACTACAAATGATATAATTAATGTCAGTGTGTCCAGCCATTTCTATCAGTTGTCTATCTCATAACTCTGAACAACTAACTCTCATTACAAGTGATCTAAACTAATGCCAGTGTGTCCAGCCATTTCTATCAGTTGTGTCTATCTCATAACTCTGAACAACTAACTCTCACTACCAGTGATCTAAACTAATGCCAGTGTGTCCAGCTATTTCTATCAGTTGTCTATCTCATAACTCTGACCAACTAACTCTCACTACTAGTGATCTAAACTAATGCCA
Organism: Megaustenia siamemsis; assembly: GCA_032433765.1. Classification (NCBI taxonomy): domain Eukaryota; kingdom Metazoa; phylum Mollusca; class Gastropoda; order Stylommatophora; family Ariophantidae; genus Megaustenia; species Megaustenia siamemsis. The sequence goes on from JAVIAB010000046.1 coordinate 42,485,518, forward strand.
GTGTGTCCAGCCATTTCTATCAGTTGTCTATCTGATAACTCTGAACAACTAACTCTCACTACTAGTGATCATTCGTGTCTATCTCACAACTCTGAAGTTACTCTTCAAACTTGGCTGACTGACAACAAGATACAATGGTCTTTATTCTTAACCACCACATTGCTTGACAACATTCTTCAGATACAATCAGCAATGTTCCATCATTCTACAACTTTTTGCAGCGTTACTTTGTAGAGCCAATCGGCGGTGTTTATAACTATTAACTCCTTGACCGTACTAACGTTTCTTTGACAATATGGTAATTTCCTAGTTTGATCAGATATATTATTTCAGTTTGGAAGAGTGATGTCCCTAAAATATGTCTGCCAAAATACAGTGGTTCTACGCATTCTTGGCGTTGGGGTCATTACGCTGGCATGTAATCATTTCGGAGTATCTGTTGATTGGGCGTTGGGTCCAGGGGTTAGGTTTAGCTTTAGTGTTAAATATTTATAAATATAACATAATTAGTAAGAAGAAGCATAAGAAAGGATAGGGGTTCAGCCAATTATTAATTAACATCTCGATTTGGACGCAGACGCTGACCCGAACGCCACGCTGACCCAAACGCCAGTGTGAGTGACACATGCCAGCGTAATGACCCCAACGCCAAGAATGCGTAGACCCACTGTATTTTGGCAGACATATTTTAGGGGACATCACTCTTCCAAACTGAAATAATATATCTGATCAAACTAGGAAATTACCAAAATGTGTAGAAAAAGATGGGAATTAAAATTCTAACATTCGTACATAGCTTCATTCCTGCAGGCCCTTATTGTATGTCTGTATTCTGATAGTAGTATAAGTAATTGTGTAAAGATATCTTGTGTTGTTGTTTTTGGCAGTGTGTTAAGCATAATAGATGTGTCTGTATGTGTCGACTTTTTGTGTTGTGTGTAATTTTAGTATCTGTTGTAGTGCCCTTCTCGCCGGTATGATTGTACTGCATCTATAGAATAGGTGCTCTTCTGTTTCTTGAATTTTTTGTCTGCAGAGGGGACATCTGGGTGTCCGTCTTAATCTGTGGGTTGGTCTCGCTGTGGTGGGTGTCATGTTATATGTCTGTATGTGACCTCCCTCGCTGTAATGGGTGTCGTGTTATATGTCTGTATGTGACCTCCCTCGCTGTAATGGGTGTCATGTTATATGTCTGTATGTGACCTCCCTCGTTGTAATGGGTGTCGTGTTATATGTCTGTATGTGACCTCCCTCGCTGTAATGGGTGTCATGTTATATGTCTGTATGTGACCTCCCTCGCTGTAATGGGTGTCGTGTTATATATGAGTCTATATGTGACCTCCCTCGCTGTAATGGGTGTCGTGTTATATGTCTGTATGTGACCTCCCTCGCTGTAATGGGTGTCGTGTTATATGTCTGTATGTGACCTCCTTCGCTGTAATGGGTGTCGTGTTATATGTCTGTATGTGACCTCCCTCGCTGTAATGGGTGTCATGTTATATGTCTGTATGTGACCTCCCTCGCTGTAATGGGTGTCGTGTTATATGTCTGTATGTGACCTCCCTCGCTGTAATGGGTGTCGTGTTATATGTCTGTATGTGACCTCCCTCGCTGTAATGGGTGTCGTATTATATGTCTGTATGTGACCTCCCTCGCTGTAATGGGTGTCGTGTTATATGTCTGTATGTGACCTCCCTCGCTGTAATGGGTGTCATGTTATATGTCTGTATGTGACCTCCCTCGCTGTAATGGGTGTCGTGTTATATATGAGTCTATATGTGACCTCCCTCGCTGTAATGGGTGTCCTGTTATATATTTCTGTATGTGACCTCCCTCGCTGTAATGGGTGTCGTGTTATATATGTCTGTATGTGACCTCACTCGCTGTAATGGGTGTCGTGTTATATATGAGTCTATATGTGACCTCCCTCGCTGTAATGGGTGTCCTGTTATATATTTCTGTATGTGACCTCCCTCGCTGTAATGGGTGTCGTGTTATATATGTCTGTATGTGACCTCCCTCGCTGTAATGGGTGTCATTTTATATATGTCTGTATGCGACCTCCCTCGCTGTAATGGGTGTCGTGTTATATATGAGTCTATATGTGACCTTCATCGCTTTGGGGGCAATGTTTTGGATTGTGGAGGTTTGAGAAAATGCAGGTGTAGTTTGTGAGCAAGTACTTTTGGCCTCTCTTGTTTCTGTGATTTAGTGAAGGTGCTTGTTGTTTAATTAGGTGTTTGTAGATGTTGTTTGTCCCTTGGTGTAATAAACTGTCATGTCCTTGGATGGCCTGTAGACTTGCTTGGTAATATCTGGGTGTGGTGCCGAAATGGTGAGGCAATGTATTAAGTTTTCTGAATCTGGTTAATCTCAGCCCCATGTAGTAGTGTGCAAGGTGTGGTTGTCTGGTTGTTTGATGTTGCGACTTATGTGATTTATTCTGAGAGCTTTTATTTTTGTGTGTATGTCCTGTAGTGAGATCCCTCCCTGTCTTTTGTGCTGTATCAGTGTTTTTTGTTTTATGCTGTGTATTGTGTGGCCAAATACAAAGGTTCTTATCAGTTGTTTATCTCTTTGATTGTTGATTGCGGTGGGTCGAAGGCTGTGGCTGTGTATTTCAATTTGGGGATGATGTATGTGTTGACTATGATGTTCCGGCCAAAAATTGTTGATGTTTTGTATTTGTATCTCTGTAGCATGTCTGTTATTTTTGTGACTAGGTTCTGCCATGTTGGTTTGTGTGTTTTATTTGGGTTGCATAGATATGTTATCCCGTATAGTTTTAAGTTGGTGACCGGTGTTGGGGCTGAGGGGAAAGTCCGCTTTGCTCTTCCACCTGGCTATACCCAAAATAAAAGAGTTCTGTATATTTATTTGTGCCCCGCTACCCTTCCCAAACTCTGTGAAGGTGCTGAGGATGTTGTCTATTGATCTAGTGGTTGATGGAAAGAAAACAGTGTCATCGGCGTAGGCTAACAGCTTCTGTTCTCCTTTCCCTGGTATGAGTGTGCCTGCTATGGAGTTGTCTTGTCTAATATTTTCTAAGAGTTGCTCTGTAGTCAGTACGTCTTCACACTGACCCGATCAGTGAGACAAGGATGCTCCCTGTCACCACTACTCAACTGACCCGATCAGTGAGACAAGGATGCCCCCTCTCACAGCTACTCAACTGACCCGATCAGTGAGACAAGGATGCCCCCTCTCACAGCTACTCAACTGACCCGATCAGTGAGACAAGGATGCCCCCTCTCACAGCTACTCAACTGACCCGATCAGTGAGACAAGGATGCCCCCTCTCACAGCTACTCAACTGACCCGATCAGTGAGACAAGGATGCCCCCTGTCACCACTACTCAACTGACCCGATCAGTGAGACAAGGATGCCCCCTCTCACAGCTACTCAACGTCCTAGCCATTGAGTCTCTGCTGGAGAAAATACGACAAGACGACACCATCAGAGGCACTTTCACACCAGGTGGTGGCGAAAAGAAATTGATAGTGTGCGCCGATGTCACAATTTTCTTCCCAAGGAACACCGAAACAATATGCCACATCATCAAAACGTTCATGGATTTCGGAGCCGGAAGCGGAGCCAACATCAGCGCCCAAAAATCGTCCATCATGGGAATTGTCCGGTGGAAGAACAAAGTGGATTGCCACCGAGAAGTGACCCCGGTCAACGTCATGAAAGTGTACGGCATCATCTTCCATCAGCTCCCTGGAATACACAAACCGACATGGCCGATTCTAATCGCACAGAGCACCATTACACTCTAACGATACAAACACAAAACGGCGACCATCTTCGGAAGAAGTGTTGTAGTAAACACGTACATCATTCCTAACCTAATCTACATGACCATAGTTTTTGATCCACCCCTTGACGACATTAAGGAAATCAACAAACAAATTCGTCTTCCGTAACAAAATTCACAAGATACAACACACAATGCTCATCCAAGACAAACATGAAGGAAGTAGTTCACATCAGGACATCGCTACAAAAGTCAAAGCCCTCAGGATCAGCCATGTGGGTCGCATCATCCACCTTCCGGAACGCTATACTTAGACCCATTATACATGGACCTAAGATTATTAAAATTAAAAAAAAATAAAAACTAAGCAACGACAAACCGCATCACTTCAAGACAATGCCGTCCATCTACAAAATCTGCGTCCAACCCCTGTAGCAAACGACCGTCTGATGCATCACAAAACACGAGACATCTACAAGATCTGCGTCCAACCCCTGTAGCAAACGACCGCCTGATGCATCACAAAACACGAGACATCTACAAGATCTGCGTCTAACCCTTGTAGCAAACGACCGCCTGATGCATCACAAAACACGAGACATCTACAAGATCTGCGTCCAACCCCTGTAGCAAACGACCGCCTGATGCATCACAAAACACGAGACATCTACAAGATCTGCGTCCAACCCTTGTAGCAAACGACCGCCTGATGCATCACAAAACACGTGACATCTACAAGATCTGCGTCCAACCCCTGTAGCAAACGACCGCCTGATGCATCACAAAACACGAGACATCTACAAGATCTGCGTCCAATCCCTATAGCAAACGACCGCCTGATGCATCACAAAACACGAGACATCTACAAGATCTGCGTCCAACCCCTGTAGCAAACGACCGCCTGATGCATCACAAAACACGAGACATCTACAAGATCTGCGTCCAACCCCTGTAGCAAACGACCGTCTGATGCATCACAAAACACGAGACATCTACAAGATCTGCGTCCAACCCCTGTAGCAAACGTCCGCCTGATGCATCACAAAACACGAGACATCTACAAGATCTGCGTCCAACCCCTGTAGCAAACGACCGTCTGATGCATCACAAAACACGAGACATCTACAAGATCTGCGTCCAACCCCTGTAGCAAACGTCCGCCTGATGCATCACAAAACACGAGACATCTACAAGATCTGCGTCCAACCCCTGTAGCAAACGACCGCCTGATGCATCACAAAACACGAGACATCTACAAGATCTGCGTCCAACCCCTGTAGCAAACGACCGCCTGATGCATCATAAAACACGAGACATCTACAAGATCTGCGTCCAACCTTTGTAGCAAACGTCCGCCTGATGCATCACAAAACACGAGACATCTACAAGATCTGCGTCCAACCTTTGTAGCAAACGTCCTCCTGATGCATCACGAGACATCTACAAGATCTGCGTCCAACCTTTGTAGCAAACGTCCGCCTGATGCATCACAAAACACGAGACATCTACAAGATCTGCGTCCAACCCCTGTAGCAAACGACCGCCTGATGCATCACAAAACACGAGACATCTACAAGATCTGCGCCCAACCCTTGTAGCAAACGTCCGCCTGATGCATCACAAAACACGAGACATCTACAAGATCTGCGTCCAACCCTTGTAGCAAACGACCGTTCTGATGCATCACAAAACACAAGCAGCTCGTCAAGCAGCAGGAACCTTCACTCCAAAGTAAAATCAAATGGAGTTACACCTACTTAACTCTACAAAACTTTGAACTTCAGAACCACTTTTAAAAACCTGCATCAAGCGGACATCAACCCAAGAGCCAAAGAGGTCACCTACAGGCTGATTTATAACATGACACAAGTACAACCACACGTAGACCGCTGCCAGCTGTGCACCAAAAACCCACGAGAAAACCGAAGAACACACCTTCTGTAGACGCCCGATAGTAGGACCAACAATAAAAGCATTACAACACATAATAGAAGCTCAAACAAATCAGACAACAGACATGTCAAAGCATTCATGATCAACACTATACCTACAACAACAACAAAAGAGATTCACAGTAAATTAATTCTACTGTTAGCCTGCTATAGATACTTGAGTGGACTAGCCGTATTGGGGGAAATATGAGAATAGGCGTTTTAATTCTCGAACTTTCTTGTACATTTACAAAAATAGGAAATGTTCATTATAAAGTAGTGTATTTTATAAGTAGTAATTTTTGTCCCATTGTTAGATTATTTTACATTGTAATTTTTTTTAGAAATGCATGAAATTTAACCTTATGTATGTATTCTATCAGTATTTCATTTACTCCGTAAGTATTGGATACATTGTGCTTTAGTGTTATATTTTAACGGATTGAAAATCAATGTTCATTGTAGCTTATAAGTAATTTAATTAATATTACGAATAATAGATAACACTAGATTAGAAAATGTTAGGGGACTAACATTAGAGAAAATAAAGGCAGTGCCCCGGGAATCCACGATGATGCAAGAGTTTAAAGACAATCACACTAGGGATCATATACGGCTCTAGCGCAGATCACGGGCATGTTTTTCAAGGTCTCCTGTTGCTGATTCCTTGTAGTGCAGGGGGAAATGGACAAATCACTGAGTGGGAACAAAAAATATAGACATTTACCTAGATGCAGATAAGAAACCAGAGAAGGTGCCTCATAAGTAGAAAAAATGAATCATTGTTAAGATTTCAAGAAAGGACAATTTCAGAATGTAACAACTGGAGAGGCGTGATACTTTTGTCAGTTTCCTCAAAGTTATTCTGCAAAATCATCCTGAATAGAACGAAGCATTCAATAGAAACAGTAATGCGTGAAGAACAGACTGGGTTTAGAAAAGGGAGAAGCTGTCTTGACCACACTTTTACTCTACGACTTATATGGAGGAACACATTGAAAAGCAAAAACCGTTTGTACTTAACTTCATCGACTTCAAAAAAACATCCGACAGTATTCATAGAGATTCTTTGTGGAAAATTCTGAAGCAATATGACTTACCATCAAAAATCATAAATATTATTAGACATTTATGATGGCTGCACATGTGCAGTTTGAACAGAGGAAGGACTGAGCGAATGTTTCCCAATAGAAACTGGGGTTAAACAAGAATGTATTTTATCGCCCTTGTTATTTGGAGTTGTTATGGACATCATAATGAAGAAATACTGCACTGGTAATAAAGGCATCGAATGGATACAAGGAGACCATTCGGAGGACCTCGACTTTGCTGATGACATAGTTCTCATCAGCAGTCAGATAAAAACGATGCAGGAAAACACAATTGAACTATCAATAGCCAGCAAAATTGGGCTTGAGATCAATCATGAAAAGACTAAAGTCATGAAAAGTTTAATTCCAACAAGTGACAAAATATACATGGAAAACAGCCCAGTGGAAGAGATCGATCACTTTATCTATCTTGGAAGTCGCATTGATCGAGAAGAGGATACAAGTAAAAAAAAAATAGAATAAGAAAAGCTCTCTCTCTCTCTCTCTCTCTCTCTCTCTCTCTCTCTCTCTCTCTCTCTGCGATCAGGGCTCAATCAGAGCAGGATTCCAGACTCTCACATGAAGTCAGCCGTCAGGTTAAGTATGTTGATCGCCCTCACAGACAGAACATCACAATTAGAGTCTGCCAGATCCACTCTGATTGAACACCCGTTAAAACGTTGCACTGTGTTCTGCGCCAGTGGCCCAGTGCATCAGATTTCAGCCAGCATTTTATTCAGGTTTGCTTTCCTTAGCCTTTGATTGTCCCCAATCTTCCTGCAAGGCAACAGATGATCTTTTCTGTAGGGGGATTCTGCCCTTAGATGGTCGGCCCTCCCAGGTTTACGAGCACCATCTGCCCGAGTTACTAGAGGTGACTAACACAGACATGCACACACAAAGATATGAGATGACCTGTCTGATGTTTTTAGAACTGCAACTCCTGAACCTGTTTTGTTTGTGGCTAGGCTGAAACACTCGCGCAAGCCTAGCCGTGTTGTGATGCGGTATGCGTGGTCGCCTGTGTGTATGTTTGTTTCCTGTTGTAAAATGAAGTCTGGCTTGTGTTTGTGTAGGAGTGTTACAATTACAGATAACATTATGGATCCACTTCTACATAATACGATGAAGATGATGTCATTAGATAGAACACACACTGCAGAAGCTTTTTGGGAATATTACTCGACATGCATTTTTTTGGAATCCCCCAAGAAAGAAGACAATTAATCTTATAAGAATGCATGTACAAATGTTGCATACTATTTTGAGGCACGTCTCGTTCTAAAACAACCAATTTAAATACAAGAACATATTCTACCGTTGAATTGTTGATGAAAATATTAATATAAGCCTTAGCAATGTTTGTTCCCGTAGTAGTAGTAGACTAAGGAGATTGATCGATGGCTTGACAAGCTGTCATTGTAAAAAGTATTGTTATGGAAACAGAGCCATAGATTTTAGAAGCAGTGATCTCTGCAATATGTGTGTCATTTTGGCACGCAAGGTTTCTGTTTTTGAGATTGTGGTTCTGCCCTATGTGCCGTCTTCGGCTCGAAAGGACAATAGATAGATAGATAGTAGTAGTAGTAGCAGCAGAAGAAGTAATACTTTAGTAGAGGATTTTATTTACAAATTTTGTTGTTTAAATATAACCATTTTAGAACAATTTCGTATTTATTTTGCCCTGAAAAGGGCATGAAGGTAGTATCATTGATACTCTAGGTGGTACTCGGAGTCGCTGAAGTAGGGTGGCTGGTTATGTTCGTCATCGAAATCTAAGCCGTCCCACCCGTTTCGCAGGTTGTGTTTGTCCATCGTTGTTCTTCCGTCAGTGTAGATTCGTGTGTGGGTTTTGGGCTGTCCTTCTTTGTTTCTGTGAGTTTTTTGCTTCCAGGTTCATCATATGTTTCTGTTGATGTGACCGTCTTGACTTTTGTTCTGGGCTTCTGTTGCTGCGTTGTTTCGTTCGTTATTTGTTCCATCTTCTTTTGTTTTGAGCTGCGCTTCATTTTTGTAGGTGGTGGAAATGTGTCGCTGACTGATGCTTCTCCGGTGGTTGTCTTTAGATCGTTGGTCTGGACTGCTGTGCTCGGTGTGTATATAATGACTGGTTCCTCGACTCTCGTCTGCCATCTCAGGCCTGACTTCTTGGGGCGTCGGTTTTCCCAGTGTGTGTCGAGTCCACAGTGAGAACATCGTGTTCTCCTGCCTGGCAGGGTAACGAAGACGTTGAGCGTTTCGGCAATTTTCCCGTTTAGCCTTACTTTTATATAATACGGTATCTGCACACATGTAACAGGTTTGTACAAGAAAGTCCACCTATCTTCTTCGTAAGTGTCTTGTTTGACCTGGACCTCCTTGTTCCCGGTCATTTCGGATACAATCCCTTTGACTTGTTTGTTTTCCAACATTGGCGGCATCCAGTGGATACATCCTCTTGACTGCTCTTTCTCTTGATGACTTATCACTATTGTGACGTTTGGTTCTGTTAACTTGATCGTTTTGTCTCCGAACTCCTGTTATTTCTGTTCATGGGCGTCGGGTTTTAGCGTAAAGAACCACTTCCGTGTATCACTGAAGCGGTACAAGGTGCTTATTCCGTTGGACATATCCCCGGCGGGTCCTATAAGGATGCTCGTCATCTTGGAGACGGTGATTTTGGAGGAGTCTGGGCCGCTGATATTAACCATCAATGTGCCTTTCTTGTGCTTCTGATCTATGTCATAGGTTGGGAGTTCCCACTTAGCTGACGACTTTGGAGGCGTCTTGACCGCTGATATTAACCATCAATGTGCCTTTCTTGTGCTTCTGATCTATGTCTTAGGTTGAGAGTTCCCACTTAGCTGACGACTTTGGAGGCGTCTTGACCGCTGATATTAACCATCAATGTGCCTTTCTTGTGCTTCTGATCTATGTCTTAGGTTGGGAGTTCCCACTTAGCTGATGACTTTGGAGGCGTCTTGACCGCTGATATTAACCATCAATGTGCCTTTCTTGTGCTTCTGATCTATGTCTTAGGTTGGGAGTTCCCACTTAGCTGACGACTTTGGAGGCGTCTTGACCGCTGATATTAGCCATACATGTGTCTTTCTCGTGCTTCTGATCTATGTCATAGGTTGGGAGTTCCCACTTAGCTGACGACTTTGGAGGCGTCTTGACCGCTGATATTAGCCATACATGTGTCTTTCTCGTGCTTCTCATCTATGTCGATATCGTAGGTTGGGAGTTCCCACTTAGCTGACAACTTTGAAGACGTCTGGACCGCTGATATTAGCCATAAATGTGTCTTTCTTGTGCTTCTCGTCTATGTCGATATCATAGGTGGGAGTTCCCACATAGCTGACAACTTTGGAGACGTCTGGACCGTTGGTATTAGCCATAGATGTGTCTTTCTTGTGCTTCTGATCTATGTCATAGGTTGGGAGTTCCCACTTAGCTGACAATTTTGGAGACGTCTGGACCGCTGATATTAGCCATAGATGTGTCTTTCTCGTGCTTCTCGTCTATGTCGGACCGCTGATATTAGCCATAGATGTGTCTTTCTCGAGCTTCTCGTCTATGTTTGGACCGCTGATATTAGCCATAGATGTGTCTTTCTCGTGCTTCTCGTCTATGTCGGACCGCTGATATTAGCCATAGATGTGTCTTTCTCGCGCTTCTCGTCTATGTCGGACCGCTGATATTAGCCATAGATGTGTCTTTCTCGCGCTTCTCGTCTATGTCGGACCGCTGATATTAGCCATAGATGTGTCTTTCTTGTGCTTCTGATCTATGTCATAGGTTTGGAGTTCCCACTTAGCTGACAACTTTGGAGACGTCTGGACCGCTGATATTAGCCATAGATGTGTCTTTCTCGTGCTTCTCGTCTGTCGGACCGCTGATATTAGCCATAGATGTATCTTTCTCGTGGTTCTCGTCTATGTCGGACCGCTGATATTAGCCATGGATGTGTCTTTCTCTGCTTCTCGTCTATGTCGGACCGCTGATATTAGCCATAGATGTGTCTTTCTCGTGCTTCTCGTCTATGTCGGACCGCTGATATTAGCCATAGATGTGTCTTTCTCTTGCTTCTCGTCTATGTCGGACCGCTGATATTAGCCATAGATGTGTCTTTCTCTTGCTTCTCGTCTATGTCGGACCGCTGATATTAGCCATAGATGTGTCTTTCTCTTGCTTCTCGTCTATGTCGGACCGCTGATATTAGCCATAGATGTGTCTTTCTCGTGCTTCTCGTCTATGTCGGACCGCTGATATTAGCCATAGATGTGTCTTTCTCGTGCTTCTCGTCTATGTCGGACCGCTGATATTAGCCATAGATGTGTCTTTCTCGTGCTTCTCGTCTATGTCGGACCGCTGATATTAGCCATAGATGTGTCTTTCTCGTGCTTCTCGTCTATGTCGGACCGCTGATATTAGCCATAGATGTGTCTTTCTCGTGCTTCTGATCTATGTCGGACCGCTGATATTAGCCATAGATGTGTCTTTCTCGTGCTTCTCGTCTATGTCGGACCGCTGATATTAGCCATAGATGTGTCTTTCTCGTGCTTCTCGTCTATGTCGGACCGCTGATATTAGCCATAGATGTGTCTTTCTCGTGCTTCTCGTCTATGTCGATATCGTAGTTTGGGAATTCCCCCTTTGCTGACGGCTTTGGAGGCATCTGGACCTACTCTGTTCTCGGTCGTTCTTCTGAAATGTTCTGGACATCTTGAGTAGTTAAGCTTATCTTCCTTCCTGCCCTTGGCATCTTCTTTGGCATGGCTCGTTTTCCCTGTGAATTTATTTTATTCTTGTCTGAAAATATCTATGATCTCTATATCATTTACTAGAATTCTCTGTCTTAAAAGTATCGTCTGTTGTTTAAACCAATGGTTTCCGCTCTTTAGGCTCTCATGACATCTCTCTGTGTTTGTTAAACAAAAGCAAGGTTTGCATTCTTGACATAATTTCCTCGTCCCGTGCGGACAGTTTGCTTTGTACTGGCCATATCATTTCTCTAGCTTTATCCAAATGTAAAACAACTAATAATAGTGTTGTATTTATTAATTAAATTCTTATACCTCGCCTTCAAACAACGAAAATTATTAACGTGCTTCAATATATATTACAAAGACTATTGTATGTATTACAACGATGTTATTATAGTATGTATTTATTTCTTTCCAGTTGCGACACTCCCTGCCGAGCTGAATTATTACTTTGGTTATCTTCTTTTTCTCCGTTGTTACTTCTGTCCAATCCTTGCCGGGCTAAACACCATTCAAATTATATACTCTCCTTATGGACTTCTCCGATTCGACCATCCAGGATTTTCCGCGGTCGAGGCGCCTGTCTTTGGTCACACGCAATTTGAATGCGAGAGATGATTTATTTTTTCTTTCCTTCCTTTCAAATAACCCAGGACCTGAACAGAACTATGTCGCACTCTAATCCACGCTGTTCAAGTAAGTACCTCATTGAACGGATAGATGCGTCTCTGGTGCGTCTTTGCTCATCTGTGAGGAGCATTCTGCCCTCATTGATGACATTGTTAGTTCTAGGACGTGTTGTTATCTTCATGCGAGCATAGAGAGACCAAAACGTATAGAGTTCTGTGCTGCCACCACCTTCATGAACCGAATCCACCGCTCTATCTTAGTCTCTACTGTCAATTTTTGGAAACTATTCATGGCCTTTTTATTGTCTAGTGAAAGATCCGTCATCCGATAAGGGTCACAAAGGTTCAATATTCGACAAAGTTGTCATACCTTCAGCGTGCGTCTATTCTCGAGCTAGACCAACTCTACTTCCTGTTTCAAGTCTTCAGCTTGCGTCTCTTCTCAAACTAAACCAACTCTACCCCCTGTGTCAAACCTTCAGCGTGCGTCTCTTCTCAAACTAAACCAACTCTACCTCCTGTGTCAAACCTTCAGCTTGCGTCTCTTCTCAAACTAAACCAACTCTACCCCCATGTGTCAAACCTTCAGCGTGCGTCTATTCTCGAGCTAGACCAACTCTACCTCCTGTTTCAAGCGTTCAGCATGCGTCGCTTCTCGAACTAAACCAACACTACCCCTGTGTCAAACCTTCAGCGTGCGTCTCTTCTCAAGCTAAGCCAACTCTACCCCCATGTGTCAAACCTTCAATGTGCGTCTCTTCTCGCACTAAACCAACACAACCCCCTGTGTCCAAACCTTCAGCGTGTTTCTCTTCTCGAGCAAAACCAACTCTACCTCCTGTGTCAAACTTTCAGCCTATTTCTATTCTCGAACTAAACCAACTCTACCTCCTGTGTCAAACCTTCAGCGTGCGTCTATTCTCGAACTAAACCAACTCTACCTACTGTGTCAAACCTTCAGCGAGCGTCTATTCTCTAGCTAGACCAACTCTACCTCATGTTTCAAGCCTTCAGCATGCGTCGCTTCTCGAACTAAACCAATTACCTCTGAAGTCGGAGTAAATCTGCCTGCATGGCGAGGGGCTTCCTGTAATGAAACAGACTTTACACGCAAAATTCAGTCCCACAAAATTGAGTGGGTGGGACTTCGTCAGAGGTGAAAGCTGACGAAAGCGAACGAACGAACTAAACCAACACTACCCCCTGTGTCAAACCTTCAGCGTGCGTCTCTTCTCAAGCTAAACTAACTCTACCCCATGTGTCAAACCTTCAATGTGCGTCTCTTCTCGAACTAAACCAACTCTACCTCCCGTGTAAAACCTTCAGCGTGCGTCTATTCTCAAGCTAAACCAACTCTACCTCCTGTGTTAAACTTTCAGCGTGCGTCTCCTCTCGAGCTAAACCAACTATACCTAATGTGTCAAACCTTCAGCGTTTGTCCCTTCTCGAGCTAAACCAACTCTACGTCCTGTGTCAAACCTTCAGCGTGCGTCTCTTCTCGAGCTAAACCAACTCTACGTCTGTGTCAAACCTTCAGAGTGCGTCCTTCTCGAGCTAAACCAACTCTACGTCCTGTGTCAAACCTTCAGAGTGCGTCCCTTCTCGAGCTAAACCAACCCTACGTCTTGTGTCAAACCTTCAGCGTGCGTCTCTTCTTGAGCTAAACCAACTCTACGTCCTGTGTCAAACCTTCAGCGTTTGTCCTTCTCGAGCTAAACCAACTCTACGTCCTGTGTCAAACCTTCAGCGTGCGTCTCTTCTCGAGCTAAACCAACTCTACGTCCTGTGTCAAACCTTCAGAGTGCGTCCCTTCTCGAGCTAAACCAACTCTACGTCTTGTGTCAAACCTTCAGCGTGCGTCTCTTCTTGAGCTAAACCAACTCTACGTCCTGTGTCAAACCTTCAGCGTTTGTCCTTCTCGAGCTAAATCAACTCTACCTCCTGTGTCAGCGTGCGTCTCTTCTTGAGCTAAACCAACTCTACGTCCTGTGTCAAACTTCAGCGTGCGTCTCTTCTCGAGCTAAACCAACTCTACTCCTGTGAGTGCGTCTCTTCTCGAGCTAAACCAACTCTACCTCCTGTGTCAAACCTTCAAAGTGCGTCTCGAGCTAAACCAACTCTACCTCCTGTGTCAAACTTCAGCGTGCGTCTCTTCTCGAGCTAAACCAACTCTACCTCCTGTGTCAAACCTTCAGCGTGCGTCTCTTCTCGAGCTAAACCAACTCTACCTCCTGTGTCAAACTTCAGCGTCGTCGAGCTAAAAACTCTACCTCAGTGTCAAACTTTCAGCGTCGTCTTCTCGAGCTAAACCAACTCTACTCCTGTGTCAACCTTCTGTGTTCTCGAGCTAAACAACTCTACAAACTTCAGCGTGCGTCTCTTCTCAGCTAAACCAACTCTACCTCCTGTGTCAAACCTTCTCTCTTCTTGAGCTAAACCAACTCTACCTCTGTGTCAACTTCAGCGTGTGTTCTTTCGAGCTAAACCAACTCTACCTCCTGTGTCAAACCTTCAGAGTGCGTCTCTTCTCGAGCTAAACCAACTCTACCTCCTGTGTCAAACTTTCAGCGTGCGTCTCTTCTGAGCTAAACCAACTCTACCTCCTGTGTCAAACTTTCAGCGTGCGTCTCTTCTCCTAAACAACTCTATCTGTGTCAAACCTTCAGAGTGTGTCTCTTCTTGAGCTAAACCAACTCTACCTCCTGTGTCAAACTTCTTCAGCAACTCTACCTCTGTGTGTCGTCTCTTCTCAAGCTAAACCAACTCTACCTCCTGTGTCAAACTTTCAGCGTGCGTCTCTTCTCGAGCTAAACCAACTCTACCTCCTGTGTCAAACCTTCAGAGTGTGTCTCTTCTCAACTAAACCAACTCTACCTCCTGTGTCAAACTTTCAGCGTGCGTCTCTTCTCAAGCTAAACCAACTCTACCTTCTGTGTCAAACCTTATGCGTGCGTCTATTCTCGAACTATATTCAAAGTATAAAGGTTGATATTGTATCTAACTTAACGAAGTGAGTCAAGTAGCAAACAAATCACGTTCAATGCTAGGAATAAGCAAGTATATATATATATATATATATATATATATATATATATATATATATATATATATCATCATCATGTGCCATACCGGTTGGCGTAGGTGATCATGTCCCTCCACAATCTTCTATCTACAGTGCATCGTATCAGTTCTGTTGTTGACTGTTTTCCATGCCATGACACCAAGCTATCTAGTATTTTCTCTTTTTGTCGCCCGCGATCTTCTTTCCTTTTGTTTTGCCAGTTGTAACCAAGTATTCCAACTTTCCTCTTCTCATGATGTGCCCGAAAAATGTTGATTGCTTCTTTCTGATGTTTTTAAGAACTCCGTTTTTGTGTTGGCCTCTTTGAGAACTTTCTCATTGGTCTTTTTAGCTGTCCAGGGAACTTTCAACATTCTTCTGAGAAATCCCATCTCTGTGGCCTCTAATCGTCTTTTCATTTGTTTGTCTACTGTCCATGATTCGCTTTCATAGGTCAGAATTGGTTCTATATAGCACCGGTGAACTCTCTTTCTCATTTTTATTGACATAGATTTGTTGTATAAGATATGTTTCATTTCCTGAAATGCCATTTTGGCATGAGCTATTCTGCTTTTTATTTCTGTGGTGCATCTCCCATCTGATGTTATTATTGTGCCCAAATATTTGAAACGTTGCATTTGTTTGAGATATACATATATATATATATATAAATATATATTCAAGTTAACTTATCAAGAATTCAAAATAGCAAGTTATCACGAAAGCTCAAGACAAAGCATGCTCAAGTTGTCGAGACAAGTAAAGTTGATATAAACAATAAGTTCACAACTAGAGATTCAAGTTACTTCAGCGCGTCGTGTCACGAGAAACTCCCGAATATTGCATGACAAACAGAGCACGTTTAAGATTGAAATCGTCAATTGTCAATTAGCGTACGACAAATCCAGGTTAACTAGGGTACAGTGTGACATTGTGAGATCGTCGAACTTAAAACGTTGTGTCTGGAGAGACAGTGTGCAATCACGTGACCGTGTGAGTGTAACCTACTTCTGGCTCTAATAAACATAAACATCGCGTGTGTACTTTCACTTTCCAAGTATCGTCAAGTCAGAAATACTTAGTTAATTATATTTATGAATTGATTGATTGTCCTTTTGAATTGATTGTTGAAATGGAACTTAATGACTTGTTATTGTTTGCTAGAATACACGCGTTATAAAATAGAATTTAATTGAAATAAATTTTCAAGTTACAAAAAAATGAATTGAAATTTGTCCACAGCAAGTAAAATAAACGTTGTTTTCCTTCCAAAGAGACGAATCAAGACCTTTGTATTATGAATTGAATATGTGTTGTTAAAATATATTAAACTATGAATCGCTTCAATCACATTGTGACAGGTCACAACAGGCAAATCTTAATTACATAATTATATAAAAATGAAATAGAACTAATTCTTGCACATATAGAATCAGCAGTTAGATATTAGCAGACGATAGAAAACTTGTTTACAGGCAAGTCAATCGATGGAAGTGAGAAATTATATTAGTACTAAAGATAACATAATAGAACGTGGCAACAGCCTTAGATCCTGGCAATGAAGCGATGAGACTAGCAACTGAAACAGTAGATGAATTGAGGATAGCAATGAACCATCAAAATATTAACAATAGTATTGCCACGTTCAATCGGAGAACCATCGAAATTTAGAGAGTGGATAGAAAATATAGAAACAATTTAGCTTACTTAACGACAAATAAAGAACTAAGGAATATAGCATTTCAGACCAGTTCAGATGAAGTGCCTGCGTTCATAAGAAGAAGGTTAGAATCAGTACCCGAGGAAAACGTGGGAGAGTGCGAAACAGATATAAACATTTGAGGTATGCAGAAGAAAGAAGTCCACAAGATTTATTTGCAAAATTACACAAGATGAAGTAAAAAGAAGGGGAAGTCGTGTGTACGTATGGAGACAGATTGATTAGTTTAGCGGAAAGTTCATTTGCGCGGTGTCAGGTGTAAGGAATGAGGATATCCAAATGCAGATAATAACTATTTTTATTGAAGAGTTAAACAACAGGAGGTTAAGATTGCATTTGCTGAGAAAGGAGCTGAAGACAATCAATAAAACATTGGATTTACCAATTAAAGAAGAAAACTACTTGAAAAGCTGTGCGATTGAAGACAAGCCCAACCATTCCAAGGTGCACAAGACACGAGGAAACCAGGAATATAGGTCCAACAAGAGAATTGAGTGACCCACCAATGGGGATAGAATAAGACAGACATGAGGAAACCAGGAATATAGGTTTAACAAGAGAATTGAGTGACCCACCAATGGGGATAGATTAAGACAGACATGAGGAAACCAGAAATATAGGTCTAACAAGAGAATTGAGTGACCCATCAATGGGGATAGATTAAGACAGACATGAGGAAACCAGGAATATAGGTCCAACAAGAGAATTGAGTGACCCACCAATGGGGATAGAATAAGACAGACATGAGGAAACCAGGAATATAGGTCTAACAAGAGAATTGAGTGACCCACCAATGGGGATAGATTAAGACAGACATGAGGAAACCAGGAATATAGGTCTAACAAGAGAATTGAGTGACCCACCAATGGGGATAGATTAAGACAGACATGAGGAAACCAGGAATATAGGTCTAACAAGAGAATTGAGTGACCCACCAATGGGAATAAATTAAGACAGACATGAGGAAACCAGGAATATAGGTCTAACAAGAGAATTGAGTGACCCACCAATGGGAATAAATTAAGACAGACATGAGGAAATCAGAAATATAGGTCCAACAAGAGAATTGAGTGACCCACCAATGGGAATAAATTAAGACAGACATGAGGAAATCAGAAATATAGGTCTAACAAGAGAATTGAGTGACCCACCAATGGGGATAGATTAAGACAGACATGAGGAAACCAGGAATATAGGTCTAACAAGAGAATTGAGTGACCCACCAATGGGAATAAATTAAGACAGACATGAGGAAACCAGGAATATAGGTCTAACAAGAGAATTGAGTGACCCACCAATGGGAATAAATTAAGACAGACATGAGGAAACCAGGAATATAGGTCTAACAAGAGAATTGAGTGACCCACCAATGGGAATAAATTAAGACAGACATGAGGAAACCAGAAATATAGGTCCAACAGCCTCCTGTCCTCCTACAGCCTTATTTTTTTTTGTCTGTTGTCCTATGATTCACATGTAACAGGTTTGAAACGATGTTAGGCAATGACAATGGTATGAATATTGGTAATGGTATGATAGGTCAATGAAAATGACCTGCCAGCACCATTTGAACAGCCTATAATAACAATCAACTGTAGCACACCGTTTATGACAACAGCGTTCTTTCTTTGCTGTGTCGATAGTACGTACACACGCCCCGTGAGGGCTACTGTTACTGGTCAGGCGATGATAACGTTGACAAGGTACACAAACGTGCAGCGGTGAACGTGAGCTCACCTCTCCGTCTCAGCTGTCAGGTTCTTACGTCCTCAACTAGTACTTCGGCTGTATTCTGACTGAACTGTTTTGTTTAATCTCCGTCTCAGCTGTCAGGTTCTCACGTCCTCAACTAGTACTTCGGCTGTAATCTGACTGAACTGTTTTGTTTAATCTCCGTCTCAGCTGTCAGGTTCTCACGCCCTCAACTAGTGCTTCGGCTGTAATCTGACTGAACTGTTTTGTTTAATCTCCGTCTCAGCTGTCAGGTTCTCACGTCCTCAACTAGTACTTCGGCTGTATTCTGACTGAACTGTTTTGTTTAATCTCCGTCTCAGCTGTCAGGTTCTCACGTCCTCAACTAGTACTTCGGCTGTAATCTGACTGAACTGTTTTGTTTAATCTCCGTCTCAGCTGTCAGGTTCTCACGTCCTCAACTAGTACTTCGGCTGTAATCTGACTGAACTGTTTGTTTAATCTCCGTCTCAGCTGTCAGGTTCTCACGTCCTCAACTAGTACTTCGGCTGTATTCTGACTGAACTGTTTTGTTTAATCTCCGTCTCAGCTGTCAGGTTCTCACGTCCTCAACTAGTACTTCGGCTGTATTCTGACTGAACTGTTTTGTTTAATCTCCGTCTCAGCTGTCAGCTTCTCACGTCCTCAACTAGTACTTCGGCTGTAATCTGACTGAACTGTTTTGTTTAATCTCCGTCTCAGCTGTCAGGTTCTCACGTCCTCAACTAGTACTTCGGCTGTAATCTGACTGAACTGTTTTGTTTAATCTCCGTCTCAGCTGTCAGGTTCTCACGTCCTCAACTAGTACTTCGGCTGTATTCTGACTGAACTGTTTTGTTTAATCTCCGTCTCAGCTGTCAGGTTCTCACGTCCTCAACTAGTACTTCGGCTGTATTCTGACTGAACTGTTTTGTTTAATCTCCGTCTCAGCTGTCAGGTTCTCACGTCCTCAACTAGTACTTCGGCTGTATTCTGACTGAACTGTTTTGTTTAATCTCCGTCTCAGCTGTCAGGTTCTCACGTCCTCAACTAGTACTTCGGCTGTAATCTGACTGAACTGTTTTGTTTAATCTCCGTCTCAGCTGTCAGGTTCTCACGTCCTCAACTAGTACTTCGGCTGTAATCTGACTGAACTGTTTTGTTTAATCTCCGTCTCAGCTGTCAGGTTCTTACGTCCTCAACTAGTACTTCGGCTGTAATCTGACTGAACTGTTTTGTTTAATCTCCGTCTCAGCTGTCAGGTTCTCACGTCCTCAACTAGTACTTCGGCTGTAATCTGACTGAACTGTTTTGTTTAATCTCCGTCTCAGCTGTCAGGTTCTCACGTCCTCAACTAGTACTTCGGCTGTATTCTGACTGAACTGTTTTGTTTAATCTCCGTCTTGTATGGGCCGCGACAACTTTCAGTTCGATTCAACGCCTTGGCATAGGTAGTGACTGTTATCATTAAATCAATG
This sequence comes from Megaustenia siamemsis, assembly GCA_032433765.1. NCBI lineage: Eukaryota > Metazoa > Mollusca > Gastropoda > Stylommatophora > Ariophantidae > Megaustenia > Megaustenia siamemsis. The sequence continues at coordinate 42,505,644 of JAVIAB010000046.1, forward strand.
TTATCAATAAATGTCTGCACACTGCTGATTTTGAAAGATCATGTATCTTTATTCCGACAACCCTAACAATGGCAACTATGTACAATTATTCACAGCGGCTAGCGATTACACATCTCGTTCAGCCAGCCACACACCATATCACAGAATTCACATCTCTACTGGATACTCTCGCTTCTGTGCGTCTGCCTACTCAGGCTTACTTTACTTAATGCTTCAGAAATAGATTATAAAGAATTAGACACCATTAATTCTATAACAGCATATGTCATCAAACAGGTCTGAGGATTTACCAACGCTGGCGAGGAGTAGTTTACATGTGCCTACGTCATACAGGGGCACATTCTCGTGTATTTTCACACTCACGGAAATGTAGGGAACAGAAGTTAAGGGGATAACCATTCATGTCATTTGTGTAAATGGAAGGGCTGCTGTCCCCACCTCACTAGGACTGATGCCCTAGGCTAGAACTGCCTAGCTAGTGGAAACTAGCCCAGATTCAACAGCACACAGACGTGCCGATTGCAATCTCGACACTAAGGACATGGGGTGTTAACCTAGTCCGACCACGCATTTTCCACCCCCCCCCCCCAATTTCTCTGTTCAAACTTTGACATAATGGGAGGTAGCAAAGCAGTACCAAAGACTACTGTGTCACGTAGCCGACGTGACACAGTCTGTGCTGCTAGAGCAGTAAATATAGCAGTAAAAACAGGTAAAATATGAAGGGAGACCCAAGTTCGTGTATTGTTAAGATAGATAGTCATAAGCTTAGAGCATTAGTTGACTGGAGCCGAAGTAGTGTAGATAAGTAAGAAAGAAATACAAGATGAAGCGCACAACAAATAATTTGGAGTCAGTAAGTGGAGGATCAGTAAAGGTGATAGGAACTTCAATATTAAACATACATCATGGAGACAATAGGGTGATTTTGCTCACTTTGGACCTGAGTCCCCTAACATTAATAGACATATAAGATCAGCCGTTTTTATAGTAAGTAGATTATTCAGATAATAAAAACTGACTATTAATATGTACATGTTATTTTAAAACAATCATTTCAACAATTCTTGCTTCTGAAATGTGCTTGCTTTTAAATCAAATTTTATTGTTTGAAAATGGACATTGATTTTTTGTTATAAATTTGTAAAAACAAATTGGCATTGAAAGTTTTGGATTGGTAAACGGCAGCATTCAGCAAGCCCACACTAAATTTCTATATTCCGATAACAGAATTAGGGATTGTAAGATTGTTGTGTTGTGCAGTGTGTTAAGTATGATAGATCTGTATAGTGTGTGTTTCTATTGTGTGTTGTAACTCTGTTCTTGCTGGTATGATTAAGCTGCTGTCTTAGAATATATGTTCTTCAGTTTCTTGTATGTTCGTCTGCAAAGTTGACATTTGGCTGCCTGTCCTGTGGGTGTCATGCTTGATTCTGAGCTGTACTGGAGGTGCTTGCTTTTTAATGAGGTGTTTGTAAATGGCGTTTGTCTTTTGATGTAATAAGTTGTCGTGTCCTTGGATGGCTTGAATGCAAGTTTTGTAGAATGTGGGACCGAAGTGATGAGGGGCGCGTTCTCGTGTATTTTTCAGGCAGGAAATAGAAGGATAACCATTCATGTCATTTGTGTAAATGGAAGGGCTGCTGTCCCCAGGATCCCCACCTCACTAGGACTGATGCTCTAGGTTCCTCGAGCTGCCTAGCTAGTGGAAACTAGCCCAGATTCAACAGCACACAGCCGTGCGCGATTGCAATCTCGGCACTAAGAACATCGGGTGTTACCCTAGTCCGACCACGCATCTTCCACCCCTCTGATGTTGCGTTCAAACAATGACATAATGGGAGGTATCAGCACAGTACCCAAAGACTACTATGCCATGTAGCCGACATGACACAGTCTGTGCTGCTAGAGCAGGCAACACAGGCGCTGAACCTAGGATGACACGAGCAGTCACGTCTTAATCATTGGCAACAATCAGACAGTTCCTTCTCAAAATATACACTAGTATTTCTGAGAGGCGGCCACTAGAACGTCATCAAACTAATAAATAGTATATAAAGCACTTGCTAGCGTAATATTATAAGAGTACCTAAGTTTGCATATCACTTTAAAAAACATTTTCTTAAAAGTACGTATGTTTAAATATTTTTAAAAAATCTATATACAATGTATCACAAAATGCACTAGGATTAAACATTATCAATCAAAGTTTATGCGCCTTTAATTTACGATGCAAATGGGAAATATTATTTTATATTAATTTTTTAAAGTATTATTTTCCTTGTTTATTAAGGGAAGTCACTGCAAAAATTTAATTTTTCGTAAAGTACAAGTTATTGTTCGTAGGGGTAATTCCTTTAACTTTTTAGACAGTTCATAACATTCAGTAATATATTAATCATTAGTCATGTTTAGCAATGCATATAGATTTAAATTAATGCGATAAATAAATGTACCTCGAAGTTTTGTGCAAATAATATGAAATTAATTTGTTTTAAATGTTAGCAATTAAAAATTATCTAGTATGCATAAAATTCAATTAGAACTCCATGATTTCTCTCAAAATGGCGCCATTGTAAACAAAATATTAATCATTAGACATGTTTAGCAATGGATATAGATTTAAATTAATGTCATAAATAAATGTGCTTCCAAGTTTTGTGCACATTATTGAAAATTAATTTATTTTTAAATGGAAGCAATTTAAAATTATTCAGAGTGCATAAAATTCAACAACAAATCCATGATAGTTCTTAAAATAATGTTGTATATTGTATGTATGTAAACAATATATTTTACTTTCATCGTATCCCCACAAAATGCAGAGTGGGTAGTCAAAATTAAATTACATTTTCAGGAACATGAAGGCCATATCATTTCAGGTTCTCTAATAGAATAACTTAGAATATCTTCAAATGTTGTTTCATTATAATATTACAAATAATAATAAGAATTACCTTAAGCTACCCATTGTTATTTTTAAATTAATCAAATTAAATGAAATCATTAATAGCTCTCTCACACACACATTATGATTATCTTTGCAGTTACAATAAATTACAGTTCTGGATAAAAATGGATTACAAGTTGTGCCTTAATAGACATTCATATTGAAGAGCTGCGTAGTACTTTTTAAAATCTCTCTTCTGTAATAATTTCACTCATCATTTATGATCTTCTTTTAATTTCTAGAAAAAATATAAGGGCCTTTAAAATTGGTTGATGAGATGAAGAAGCTACCATGATCTCTCACAACTTTATGCTATATTTCACTCTAAAGAATGTCAAATTAATGATTCTATACATTGTGTCATATTACACATTCATTTATTATAAATATTTGTAATATATATGTGTGTATGTCTGTCTGTCTCTCTGATAGAGATTCCCAGCAAACTATGTGTAATATTGCTGTTTTCGTCTTGCAGGTTTTGCCCACTTCTTGGCCAGGCACAATCAGTTTAGCCGCAGACTAAGTCTTTCAGGTTATATTAGACCGTGATTGTCATCCAAAATTAAAAGTGTAAGTTACTTTTGCTTTATAAATTGAGCATATGTGTAATTATTGTTTCCAGTTCTATGGCCGCTGTTTGTTGCCAGCACATGTTCTAATTATTCTTTGATCTTTGCTGTCAATATTTATGCCATCTACAATTTGTATTATTTCTTGTGCTTTACTTTATCAAATGCTTTGGTATAATCTATAAAACATAGGTGTAGATCTTTTTAGATAGTTTTTAAAAGTATTTTTCTTTGTTTATTATATGAAGTCACTACCAATGTAATTTTTCTTTAAATTATTGTTAGTAAGGGTAATTGCTTTAACCTTTTAGACAGTTCATAATATTCTGTAAAATATTAATTATTAGACATGTTTAGCAATTGATGTAGATTTAAATTAATCAATAAATAAATGTGCTTTTAAATGTTTATGCAAATTATAGGAAATTAAATTGTTTTTAAATGATAGCAATTTACAGTTATACAGTATGCCTAAAATTCAACAAGATCTCCACATTTCTTTTCAAGATGGTGTTCTATATAAACAAGATATTTTATTTTCATCTTATCCACACAAAATGCAGGGTAGGTGGTCACAATCAAATCATATTTTTAGGAACATTGGACACCATCACATTTCAGGTTCTCGAACAAAATAACTTAGAATATCCTCAAGTAATGATTAAAATGAGTTCTATAAATAGTATTGCCACAATTCAAGTCAAGGTACTTCAAATAGGGCAAATATTAAAAATATATTTAAATTAATTAATATTAATTAATTATTATTCATTGTCTTATTGGCATGATTCTAATTAAATAGAATTAAGTTTGCCGCAGGTAAAAAATTATATATTAATATTATTATAATGTCATTCTAATTTTTACAAATAATTATTACCTTAAGTTACTAATCTTTGCTGTCAAATTTTACGCATACTAAAATTGTGTTTATTTCATGGTGCTTTACTTTATCAAATGCTTTGGTATAGTCTATGAAACATAGATCTGTTTTCACCTCTGTGACTCTTTCTATTGAAGATCTTATGATGCATATAGCATTGTTCATACATTTACCTCCAACAAAATCACACTGTTCACTAATATTTAGACTGATTTTGTTTCACACTCTTCGCATGATGATTCCTAGTAATATCTTAGACGGTTGACTCATAAGGTTTATTGTGCGATGATCATCACATTCAATCACACCAGATTTCTTTAGTAAGGTTATGAATATTGATTTTAATAGGCCATCTGGTATATGTTACCTTTTTTTATATGGTAACACTAGTACAATAGTAATTTGATTAAGAGTATCTATAATTAAATTCCCAATATTTTTTATTACATATATAGTTGTAAAATAAATAAATGTAAAGTAGTCATATAGAATATTATAATATATAGTTGTAAATTAAATAAATATAAAGTAGTCATATATAGAATATTATAGTATATAGTTGTAAAATAAGTAAATGTAAAGTTGTCATATAGGATATTATAATATAGTTGTAAAATAAATAAATATAAAGTAGTCATATAGATTAATATTTTTTTTTTATCCCACCAGCTTTCACCTCTGACGAAGTCCCTAGAGATTAGGAACTGAATTTTGTGTGTTAATCCATTTTTCCCTGACAGCCGTGTGCACAGGGATCCTTCGCCGCACAGGTAGGTAACTCCGTCTTTGGAGGTATTCATATATTTATTTCGTCCATGAGTAATTGACGTTTCAATTCGGGCCTCGCTGCTGAGACCAGGGGTGGTTGCCACAGATAAATAAAAATCCCAACTGACGCAGTCAAGATTTAAATCCACAACCTCTCTGTCTCGAGGCCGGCGTCTTGCCTTGAGACCAACCAGTACCCCATAAATTATTATAATAACACATATGATTTGCTGGGTCATACTCAGTCATTTTATTTCTGAAAATGAAACCCCAAAAATTTATATGAATTCTGTCATTACATGGAGCCTTGGTGGCTGAGTGGTTTGTGCTCTTCCTGATAAGGGCATGGGTTCGATCCGCAGAAGGAGTAGAATTTTTTTTATTATTTTTTATTTGACCGACAAGGCTCTTGGATTCACTCAGCCTCTAGCAATGGGTAGCAGAGATTATTCTGGGAAGTAAAGGTGGCCTTGTGTTATACCGACCACATCACCTGAAAATGTGCCGTGGTCGTAGAAAAATATTGTCACTAAAACCAAATTCTCCATACTTCTAGCAAAGCAAGGGAGGGAAATTAAACAAACAGTATATTTTATTGTAGAGTATAGACTATAATAGATAATAGGCCGTATAATATGCTGGTATAATCAGTCCTTTTTATTGAATCAGAACTCTATCATTACTTGTGATAAAACGAGACCATCACAACATACCAGACCTATGTTTCTGTCCATCGTAAAACTGTACCTGGCACCACAGATGAATGCATTTGTCTTCACTTTAAAATAAATAAATTACTGCTCATTTTGAGAGGGATGTCAACAATAATTCTTGTCATAACTTTTCTCAGTTGTATCCCTTCTGTCGGTTTTATTCTTTAAATGTTTCCTTTGTTCAGGAAAATATTGTAAGTTGTGATTTTGAGACTAGTCTTGCATTTTCATAACTTTGGCATCAGGTGGAAAGTGGTACCCACCCAATCAGCAAATCAACTAAAATATCAGTGACAAACAGCTGTGAAAAATGTGGGCACTAGCATGACTTGAAGAGGGCATCTATTATTTTTCTTATTACTCTTTCAAATTTTTGTTACAGGTACACACTTACAACCATCTAGTATGGATATGACATGGATCATGGAGTCAAACTCTGAGCTGAGAGATGATTCTAAGTATAGTACCTTATGTGCTGAGATCCCAGAGAATGAGGATACGACCTTCAAGTCTGTGAGGTTCAGTGACGTGGAAACAGTGGAGAGGGGACTACATGAATGAGTTGACGTCAACATTAAACATGTTGGTAAGTCTTGAACAGATCCTGTCCTATCCATGGAATCATTGTAGTGGGGGTTCTTCGCATCCATTCCACCAGTCAAAAAGTAGACTTAATACAAGGATGCCATGGGGCATATTTCTTCAACAAACACTTACCAAGCCGTCCTATTTCTTACCATTCACTTAAGGTTGTTCCATGTCTTCTCCATAATCCTCTGCCTTTCAGCTTCCTGTGCCAGCTTTGACGGCCTCAGCCATGACCGATCATATCTGACGCCATGAGCCAGCTATGATTCCCTCAGCCGTGACCGATCAGATCTGACACCATGAGCCAGCTGTGATTCCCTCAGCTGTGACCGATCAGATCTGACACCATGAGAGAGCTATGATTCCCTCAGCCATGACCGATCAGATCTGATACCATAAGCCAGCTGTGATTCCCTCAGCTGTGACCGATCAGATCTGACACCATGAGCCAGCTGTGATTCCCTCAGCTGTGACCGATCAGATCTGACACCATGAGAGAGCTATGATTCCCTCAGCCATGACCGATCAGATCTGATACCATAAGCCAGCTGTGATTCCCTCAGCTGTGACCGATCAGATCTGACACCATGAGAGAGCTATGATTCCCTCAGCCATGACGATCAGATCTGACACCATAAGCCAGCTGTGATTTCCTCAGCCAAGACTGATCAGATCTGACACCATGAGCCACCTATGACAGCCTTCAGTCATGACCAATCAGATCTGACACCATGAGCCAACTGTTACAGCCTCAGTCATGACTGATCAGATCAGACACCATACAACATTATAACTCAGTAGATGTTCAGCTGTAAAAGGTTTTATACATTAAAACTTTACCAGTAAAACACCTGTACAAATTTACTCTTCTGACATGTCTCCACCACAAGAGTGGTAGAGGGGCCTGTATGCCAATATCCCCAAGAGCTGTTCTAGTGGTAGAGGGGCCTGTGGCCAATATCCCCAAGAGCTGTTCTAGTGGTAGAGGGGCCTGTGTGCCCATATCCCCAAGAGCTGTTCTAATGGTAGAGGAGCCTCTTTGCCCATATCCCCAAGAGCTGTTCAAGTGGTAGCAGTGCAACCAAGGGATCACCCAAGCTGGACAGGTCAAAGAGCTGGGGCAAGGAAAAGTGAGGCACAAACAAAATGAAATCGGATGCACTGGGCTACATGCCTAACATAACAGTACAAGGTAACTCTCACCATGATGAAACTCCCTGTACAGGTCAAGTCACAATGACACAAATGAAGCTCTTCCCATGATAAAAATTCAGAAGTTTCTAACTATATTCAGGATTGCTGTCTATGCAGCTTTCATTATCTTTCCCCGCATTTCGCTATAAAAATTGTTATTATGTAACGCCGCTGACATTGCAGTGTCTGTTGTTTCAGTTTATCTCACAAATTTACTAAAATAACAATTGCCATCCTTATAACCCAGTATTTATGACCCTTGCTTTTACCAGTGCTGCGAACACAAAAATATAGTTCAACTTCCAAGACTTAAACAAAATAGAAACCATAAAAAAAGAAATGATGGCTTTCACTTTTACTCACAGAAATTATCCAATTATATTATTGTATAAACAAATATAGGTGTTCAATGTTAATATGAGTGATTAAATGTCGTGAATTAAGCGGATCGCAAAATATATTAAATCAGTTATGGTCACCAGCGTGGCGAGCACAATAGCATAAAAAGTAAAAAAATAAAGGTTCCTCCATGTCTTGCTAGATGTATCAGGAATATGGTGTTAGTGACCACTTTTTTTATGACCACAGCACATTTTTGGGCGATGTGGTCGGTATCCTGCCAGGCCGCCTTTACTTCCCAGAAAATTCTCTGGTACCCTTATTTAGAGGCTGGGTGACCCACAGAGCCTTGTCAGTCCAAAATAAAATTCGCCACTACTGGGATCAAACCTGGTCCATTCTGGTCAATAATTGAGCACACTAACCACTCAGCCACAAAGGCTACACAAAAACATAGACCTACTCCAAATACGGGAGCCACGATAGCTCAGTGGTTAGTGAACTGGACTACACAAGAGGCAGGGTTCGATCCCAACCAATGGCTTCCGGGTTCACCCAGCCCTAAATGGGTACCGGATTTTTTTCTGGGAAAGTAAAGCGGCACGGGCATAATACTGACCACATTACCTCAAAAATAATGTGCTGAAAATCTGTAAAATTTATGGTCACTAACACCATATTCCCTTTACGCCACTTGGCATGACGGGGGCTTTTTACTTTCACTTACTCCAAATACAAATTTATCAAAATTGAAATGGCCAAAAAAATTATGACTTTCACTTCTACCCATAGAAATGATGAAATATAGGTGTTCAGTGTTAATAAGTGAGATAAAATTGTGTGAGTTAGGCGGATTGTAATATAAAATATATAGTGGTGGTGTAATTTTTCTGGGAGTGGCAGGCTAGACAAACATTCTGGTCAGACATTGTAGGAGGGAATTCTGTATTTGACGTCACGGCTGAATAAAACTATGGTAGAGGTTTTAAAATTCAGGCATTCAGATGTGGACAGTTTATCACTGGCAAATTTTTTCTTCTATTGATTCTGGCACATGTAGTCAGCTGTGGGTTGCTGACTGTACTTAGGTCAGTTGCTGGATCAGTGTCTTGGCCCCTGTTGACGAATGTAATGTAGAAGTATTAAAGAAAATGCGATGTGGGTGGGCACCAAGTTGCTCATACGGTAACTGAGTTGAGAGCAAACAGTTCCTGCATCAGGATCAACAAACAATGGAGCTGATCAAGATCCTACTCCACCCCTCAGTGGTGCTTCTGGAAATAAACTAACCAGTTTGGCTAAGTAAAAAGGGATCAAAGAGGGTAGGCAACCCAGTGCTCAGAAATGCTGTGTTGAGGGCATATGTGTTAGGCTGAAAGGCTCCAAATAATACAAGAATGCCCACTTAAACCTAGATTACGAGACCTATCTGTGAGTGATATCATAGACTAAAACTATGGTCCTAAACAAAGATAATACTCGAAACCTGCAAGTGAATATCAAAGTTGAAGGAATACACCTGGAGGTAGTTCAGAGCTATAACTACCTTGGACATACTATAACCAGCAATGGAAAATATAAAACTCAAATAAACAAAGGAATAGGAATAGCAAACAGTAAATTTAATGCCTTGAAAAGTATATTAACATCAAAACAAATAACACCAGGGCTAAAACTAAGAATAGCAAAATGTTATATCTTCTCAATAGTCCTGTATGGTGCAGAAGAAACAGACATTAGACAAGAAAACAGAACAGAAAATTGAAGCCTTTGAAATGTGGATTTATAGAAGTATAATTGGATGAAAAGAGAACAAATGATGTTTTAAAACAACTAAAAATGAAAAGAGAACTACTAAACACAATTCAAAGAAGACAAATGAGATTTTGGGGGCAAGTTAAAAGACACACAATCTTACCAAAAGTAATATTGGAGGGAAAATACAAAGTAATAGAGGCAGACCAAGACTAACATGGACGAGTAACATCAAAAGATGGACAAGACAGCCTGCACCATCAAAGCAAGAGACAGAGCAGAATGATGTTTCATTGTAGCCAACCTTCGATGCGGGGATGGCACTCGATAATGATGATGATTTGTGAGTGTTGTTTTCATGATACCGTTGTAAAATTACTACCATTTAATTATTATATTTGGATTTTTAAAAATAGTATTTTCTTTGAACTTTTGCTACACAGCTGTGTGTTTACCCAAGCAGAGACATGGGAATTGGAGGCTGTAATCATTTCCTGGGTTAGATTTATGGAATGAAATTCAACTCCATCGTGCTGTGGCTACTGGAGGTGTTATGTGGTCTATTCATGCAGCTGCCGTAAGTCCATGATACCATACACATGTGAACACCTGCTCTTTAAAACATCTACCATAGTTTTATGCAGTTGTGACATCAAATATGTAATTCCCTCCCACTAAGTTTAACCAGAATGTTCAAGCCCGCCGCTGCTGGAAAAATTACACCTGGACTATGTATTTTATATTATGATCTGCTTAATTCACAACATTTAATCTCATGTTAACATTTTTAATCTAGATTTTGTATACAGCAGTCAAGTTTAATCATTTCTATGAGTAAAAGTAAATGTCATAATTTTTTTGATCACTCCAATTTTGTTAAACTTGTATCCGGAGAGGATCTATGTTTTTGTGTTCGTTAATATTATTTTTTATCATATTTATAATATTAATAATATCTTACGATCTGCTTAACTCACGACACTTAATCTCTCATATTAACATTTAGAATCTATGTTTGTTTATACAACAATACAACCTAATAATTTCTGTGAGTAGAAGTGAAAGTCATAATTTTTTTGACAGCTTCAATTTGTTAAATTTGCATTTGAAGTTGAAACATATTTTTTGTGCCCACTACGTCGGTGAAAGTGAAAGTCATCAACACTGGGCTATAAGGTGGCAGTTGTTATTTTAACAAATTTATGAGATGAACTGAAAGAACAGACAGGACACTGTTGACAGCGTTATATAAACAATTATTATTTTTACAGCTACAAGGTGGCGGGGAAAGGTTCTGAATGTAGGTTAGAAACAACATACAGACACTGTTGACAGCGTTATATAAACAATTATATTTTTACAGCAGAAGTGGCGGGGAAAGGTTCTGAATGTAGGTTAGAAACAGCAGAATTGTTGTCAGAGGGAAAGGTTCTGAATGTAGGTTAGAAACAGCAGAATTGTTGTCAGAGGGAAAGGTTCTGAATGTAGGTTAGAAACAACATACAGACAAGTTGACAGTTATATAAACAATATTATTTTTACAGACAGGTGGGAGGGAAAGGTTCTGAATGTAGGTTAGAAACAACAGACAGGACACTGTTGACAGGTTATATAAACAATTATTATTTTTACAAGCTACAGGTGAGCGGGGAAAGGTCTGAATGTAGGTTAGAACAGCAGAACTGTTGACAGCGTTAGATAAACAATTATTATTTTTTACAGCTACAAGGTGGCGGGAAAGGTCTGAATGTAGGTAGACAGACAGGACATGTGACAGGTTTATAAACAATTAGATTTTTACAGTACAAGCGGGGGAAAGGTTCTGAATGTAGGTTAAAACAGCAGACAGGACACTGTTGACAGCGTTATAAACAATGATTATTTTACAGCAGCAAAGTGGCGGGGAAAGGTTCTGAATGTAGGTAGAAACACAGACAGACACTGTTGACAGCGTATATAAACAATTATTATTTTTACAGCTACAAGGTGGCGGGGAAGGTTCTGAATGTAGGTTAGAAACAGCAGAATTGTTGTCAGAGGGGAAAGGTTCTGACTGTAGGTTAGAAACAACAGAAGACATGACAGCGAATTAATTGTCAGAGTGGAGGAAAGGTCTGAATGTAGGTTAGAAACACAGACAGACACTGTTGACAGGTTATATAAACAATTATTATTTTTACAGCTACAGGTGGCAGGGAAAGGTTCTGAATGTAGGTTAGAAACAGCAGAATTGTGTCAGAGGGAAAGGTTCTGAATGTAGGTTAGAAACAGCAGAATTGTTGTCAGAGGGGAAAGGTTCTGAAGTAGGTTAGAAACAGCAGAATTGTTGTCAGAGGGAAGGTCTGAATGTAGGTGAGAAAACAGCAGAATTGTTGTCAGAGGGAAAGGTCTGAAGTAGGTTAGAAACAGCAGAATTGTTGTCAGAGGGGAAAGGTTCTGAAGTAGGTTAGAAACAGCAGAATTGTTGTCAGAGGGGAAAGGTTCTGAATGTAGGTTTAAAAAACAGCAGAATTGTTGTCAGAGGGGAAAGGTTCTGAATGTAGGTTAGAAACAGCAGAATTGTGTCAGAGAAGGGTCTCATTTGTGTCAACGCGACTAGGTCATTTCAGCTACAAAGCATGTCCCGAACAGACATGCATCATATTTTGTATGTCTGCACATTATGCTGATCCAACATCATGGGAAACAAATCCAATACCTAAATGTCACTGAACGTAGTAATTAGGATGCTTGCAGGCAGCAATCTGTCAGATTTCAAGAATTTGTATTTTGAGGTGGTAATTTTTACGGCGGTATAATATAGGGTTAATGTCTATCTAAGAGGTAAAGGACTATCAGCTCATTTGAGTAATGGGATAAAAACAAGAAAGAATGAGAAAGAAAGATTGGCGTATGAATAGATGGAAAGAAGTAAGGCAGGTGTTTGAGAGTAAGATTTCAAAAGATAGCCAGAGTAGATTTGAGAAAAAGAAAACTATCTTTATGACACATATTACCATTGCTGGTGTATGTCAGGGTGTCCTCATGACAGGACCGGAGAGATAAAGGCCGCTTGGTCAAAGCGGTCTCAAAGATGTGTGAGAATCAACATTTTTATTTCATCCCTGATAGAAAAAAATCCTTTCTATCTACTGCAGGTTTCAAACACAGCACGCAGGCCAGCCAGTGGAGTAGTGGATTCTGACGCACAGCCACGTGCTTCTCAGGACTGAATAGGTAAATCTGGAATAGAAAGACAAGATAGATGAAGAGAATATTTGTGAGAAATCTAAAAATGTTCAAATTGCTGATGATTACGAATAGACTCAAAATGTAACAAAGCTTGTCAGATCACGGTCGCATATCACCACTATTGTCCAACATGGAAATAACTCTAGAGGCAAAACGGGCACTCAACAATACAATCTTCATCCCAACGTTGTGTTACCAATGCCAGTCCTGTACCCTAGATGCAAGATCAATTTAAAAATTAACCACTAAAGATATGAAATGTGTTAGAAACAAAACTTGAACCAAGACTAACATGGACGAGTAACATCAAAAGATGGACAAGACAGCCTGCACCATCAAAGCAAGAGACAGAGCAGAATGATGTTTCATTGTAGCCAACCTTCGATGCGGGGATGGCACTCGATAATGATGATGATTTGTGAGTGTTGTTTCATGATACCGTTGTAAAATTACTACCATTTAATTATTACATTTGGATTTTTAAAAAATAGTATTTTCTTTGAACTTTTGCTACACAGCTGTGTGTTTACCCAAGCAGAGACATGGGAATTGGAGGCTGTAATCATTTCCTGGGTTAGATTTATGGAATGAAATTCAACTCCATCGTGCTGTGGCTACTGGAGGTGTTATGTGGTCTATTCATGCAGCTGCCGTAAGTCCATGATACCATACACATGTGAACACCTGCTCTTTAAAACATCTACCATAGTTTTATGCAGTTGTGACATCAAATATGTAATTCCCTCCCACTAAGTTTAACCAGAATGTTTCAAGCCCGCCGCTGCTGGAAAAATTACACCTGGACTATGTATTTATATTATGATCTGCTTAATTCACAACATTTAATCTCATGTTAACATTTTTAATCTAGATTTTGTATACAGCAGTCAAGTTTAATCATTTCTATGAGTAAAAGTAAATGTCATAATTTTTTTGATCACTCCAATTTTGTTAAACTTGTATCCGGAGAGGATCTATGTTTTTGTGTTCGTTAATATTATTTTTTATCATATTTATAATATTAATAATATCTTACGATCTGCTTAACTCACGACACTTAATCTCTCATATTAACATTTAGAATCTATGTTTGTTTATACAACAATACAACCTAATAATTTCTGTGAGTAGAAGTGAAAGTCATAATTTTGACAGCTTCAATTTGGTTAAATTTGCATTTGAAGTTGAAACATATTTTTTGTGCCCACTACGTCGGTGAAAGTGAAAGTCATCAACCACTGGGCTATAAGGTGGCAGTTGTTATTTTAACAAATTTATGAGATGAACTGAAAGAACAGACAGGACACTGTTGACAGCGTTATATAAACAATTATTATTTTTACAGCAGCACGGTGGCGGGGAAAGGTTCTGAATGTAGGTTAGAAACACAGACAGGACACTGTTGACAGCGTTATATAAACAAATTTATTTTTACAGCTACAAGGTGGCGGGGAAAGGTTCTGAATGTAGGTAAGAAAAACAGCAGAATTGTTGTCAGAGGAGAAAGGTTCTGAATGTAGGTTAGAAACAACAGAATTGTTGTCAGAGGGGAAAGGTTCTGAATGTAGGTTAGAAACAGCAGAATTGTTGTCAGGGGAAAGGTTCTGAATGTAGGTTAGAAACAGCAGAATGTTGTCAGAGGGGAAAGGTTCTGAATGTAGGTTAGAAACAGCAGAATTGTTGTCAGAGGGGAAAGGTTCTGAATGTAGGTTAGAAACAGCAGAATTGTTGTCAGAGGGGAAAGGTTCTGAATGTAGGTTAGAAACAGCAGAATTTGTGTCAGAGGGGAAAGGTTCTGAATGTAGGTTAGAAACAGCAGAATTGTTGTCAGAGGGGAAAGGTTCTGAATGTAGGTTAGAACCAGCAGAATTGTTGTCAGGGGGAAAGGTTCTGAATGTAGGTTAGAAACAGCAGAATTGTTGTCAGAGGGGAAAGGTTCTGAATGTAGGTTAGAAACAACAGAATTGTTGTCAGAGTGGAAAGGTTCTGAATGTAGGTTAGAAACAGCAGAATTGTTGTCAGAGGGGAAGGGTTCTGAATGTAGGTTAGAAAACAGCAGAATTGTTGTCAGAGGGGAAAGGTTCTGAATGTAGGTTAGAAACAGCAGAATTGTTGTCAGAGGGGAAAGTTCTGAATGTAGGTTAGAAACAGCAGAATTGTGTCAGAGGGGAAAGGTTCTGAATGTAGGTTAGAAACAGCAGAATTGTTGTCAGAGGGAAAGTTCTGAATGTAGGTTAGAAACAGCAGAATTGTTGTCAGAGGGAAAGGTTCTGAATGTAGGTTAGAAACAGCAGAATTGTTGTCAGAGGGGAAAGGTTCTGAATGTAGGTTAGAAACAGCAGAATTGTTGTCAGAGGAAGGGTCTCATTTGTGTCAAACGCGACTTAGGTCATTTCAGCTACAAAGCAGTCCCGAACAGGACATGCATCATATTTTTTATGGTCTGCACATTTATGCTGATCCAACATCATGGGAAACAAATCCAATACCTAATGTCACATGAAAGTAGTAATTAGGGGATGCTTGCAGGCAGCAATCTGTCAGATTTCAAGAATTTGTATTTTTGAGGTGGTAATTTTTACGGCGGTATAATATAGGGTTAATGTCTATCTAAGAGGTAAAGGACTATCAGCTCATTTGAGTAATGGGATAAAAACAAGAAAGAATGAGAAAGAAAGATTGGCGTATGAATAGATGGAAAGAAGTAAGGCAGGTGTTTGAAAGTAAGATTTCAAAAGATAGCCAGAGTAGATTTGAGAAAAGAAAACTATCTTTATGACACATATTACCTTTGCTGGTGTATGTCAGGGAGTCCTCATGACAGGACCGGAGAGATAAAGGCCGCTTGGTCAAAGCGGTCTCAAAGATGTGTGAGAATCAACATTTTTATTTCATCCCTGATAGAAAAAAATCCTTTCTATCTACTGCAGGTTTCAAACACAGCACGCAGGCCAGCCAGTGGAGTAGTGGATTCTGACGCACAGCCACGTGCTTCTCAGGACTGAATAGGTAAATCTGGAATAGAAAGACAAGATAGATGAAAGAGAATATTTGTGAGAAATCTAAAAATGTTCAAATTGCTGATGATACGAATAGACTCAAAATGTAACAAAGCTTGTCAGATCATCGGTCGCATATCACCACTATTGTCCAACATGGAAATAACTCTAGAGGCAAAACGGGCACTCAACAATACAATCTTCATCCCAACGTTGTGTTACCAATGCAGTCCTGTACCCTAGATGCAAGATCAATTTAAAAATAACCACTAAAGATATGAAATGTGTTAGAAACAAAACTTGAAAAAAGCTAGAAATAATTCCTGCCATAGAATACATAAAGAAACAACAGATAAAATAGTTTGGCCTCGTGACAGGACAGAAAGACCAAAACAAACATATAAAGCTTTCAATTAACATTGTGAGAACACCAGACCCAAGGTGGACCATGAGAAAAAATGGATTGAGGAATATTAAAAACACAATGAAACATAACAGCAGAGGAGTCAAAGACCACAAACTATATCTCCCCTCGATGCTAAAAGGCAAATGAGGAAGGAAAGAAGAAGATAAAGGTAATGTACAAGACTTGAATCAGCATCTTAGCACGCGAGTTATCCTCATATGTGCTTGGCCACCTATCCAGAAGTGTTCTGAGACATCTGGATAGTGTCGCTTCTGGCATCGAAACTCATGATGCGAGACCGCATTTCTCACCTTCCCAGAGTACTACCCTGGTACCCATTTCTGCCAGCGACAGGGTCAGTCGCAGGGATATTTTTTTCAACCGCAAGTACAATTCACACCGCTTCCAGCGAGAATCAAACATGGGTTGTCCAAACGTCGGTAGCCCAGTCAGGTGTTTTTCCAAATAGGGTATGAAAGCCCATTAGAAGAATATGATTTGAGAAATATGATTCTCAATGTTCCATGACATTGACACATATCATGACTTGTTTTCACAGACAATACGGCTACTTCTCTCCCCTGGAGCTAATGTGAAACATAATGGACTAGAATCATATGTTACCTCTGTCACTGGCTGTGGCCATACAATGACCAGATGTAGTTAAACTTCTTATGAAGATGGTCAGTCTATTTCTAACAAATTATTAGAAGAGACAGATCAGATTAAAACATATTGTTTTTTTACATGCCAGCTTTATATCTCTGAAGTCTACAGGGACTGAATACTGTATGAATATCACTTTTCCTATTTTTTTTCCACTCTGGTAGTCATGTGCTTAGGTGCCTCTCTCATATAGGCAGGCATTCTCCAATTTTAGAGGTACTTTCATTTTTAATCTTCCAGATTTTTGTGTATGTTGGATAGATTTTTTCCAATCTGATTAGCCCATACAGTGGTCATTTTCAACCTATTCCTTTCTGTTTCCAGCTGCCACAAGTTTTCTTTAACATGCTCAGAGTGCACATGGAGACCTCCAGCCTTTTGCCATTATCCAACAGGTCTAGACTTTGAATCTCACTACCAAGAGAGCAGGGGAGATAATGCAATGAAGAAACCATGGCTTCAAAGTGAAAAGTTCCCACCGTCTGTGTTGTGATTTGTCCCCAGTACCTTGTCCATATACCGACATTTGATCTCTACAGCCCTCAAAACATCTGTTACGTTATAATGTTGCGTTCCGTCAGATCTGACTGGTCATGACTGTGGCCGTTAAAGTCAGCTCACATCAGTGAAGTATTAATTTTTTCTATTTTTGATATTCTGCTGGTTTGAGCTGCATTTTGTACTTAGATTTGTGAAAACTAATCTTCTTTCCTTCCTTATGTGCCTTTCAGCTTGGAAGGGAGATATATTTTCCGCTCTTCTGTTTGTCTCATCTGCTATGTTTCTTTGTGTTTCTAATACTCCGTCAATCCATCTTTTTTGTGGTCAGCCGTTGAGTCTGGTGTTCCCCTCACATTGTTTATTGAAGGCTTGTTGTGTTGTGATCTATCTACCTTACATGTGGCCAAACCATTTTATCTGTTGTTTCTTTATATGTTCTATGGCAGGGATTATGCCTAGCATTTTTTCAGTTCTACATTTCTAATCTTATCTCTCAGGTGTTTCCTGTTATTTGTCTTGAGTCTAGAGTCCAGGTCTGGTATTGGTAGCACAACAATGTTATGTAGATGGGGTGTAGATTGCCCATTTTACCTCTAGAGTTATTTCCTGTTGGACAATAGTGGTGATAGCTGCTGATGATTTGACAAACTTTGTTGCATCTCGAGTCTATTTCTGCTGTTTGTGAATTGTTGTTGTGAATAACTGATGTTACAAATGTCCAAATTCTGTCAAATCTACCTTTTGCTCCAGTGGAGCATAAGTCTTCAACAAATTCCAAGTCGTTCTGTTTTTGCAATTTAAGATCATCCATGCCCATATTTCATCTCTGCTCGATCTGTCTTCTTCAAGAATTGGTCTTCCTCTTTGTCTTTTTGGGTTCAGGGCCTGTTGTGAATCAGTGGCTTCCGTAGTGTGTGTCCTATCCAGCGCATCGCTCTGTATCTCTTGCACTGGTATTGATGATATTTCCATAACATGTTAGTGACTTTGTCCTGCCATTTCCATCCCTTGATTCTGCACAAGCATCCATTAATGAAAGTCTGTACCTCGTGATGTCAATTTTGTTATCTCCATGTTTCACAGCCATATAATAGGACCGACTTAACATTTGAGTTGAAAATTTTTATTTTGTATTTAGCCTAAATTTCTTGATTTCCATATGTTCCCAGGCAATGAAGTCCTCTGCTTTGATATCCTAACTGATCTATATACTGCCCAGATATATATAAGATTGTACGTCTAGTAGAGGTATTTCTCTAGTTTTATTTGGTTATTGCCAACTGCATAAGACATAATGTTGGTCTTATCTATTAATCTTTAGTCCTAGCTGTTGTGATCTCTCTAATATACTCATTTTTCCGCATCTGTGATGGCTGTGTGATAGGGAGGCAATGTCATCAGCAAAGTCAGGGCGCTGGGTGGTCTAAGACATCAGCCGCTAGACAAGACAGAAAATGAATGCCCAAGACAAGAATGTCCCGGGTTCGATTCAAACTGATGGTGAAAAGTTATTTTAATTAATAAAATCTAATCTATGTTTAGTAAAAAATAGTAACACTGTGACCTTCCAGGCATGTCGTAAGAACGACTAAGGAGGTTGATTGATGGCTTGACAAGCTGTCATTGTAAAAGTATTGTTATGGAAACAGCGCCATATATTTTAGAGCAGTGATCTCTGCAACATGTGCCACTTTGGCAAGCAAGGTTTCTGTTTTGAGACTGTCGTTCTGCCCTATGTGCCGTCTTCGGCTTGAAAGGACAGATAGATAGATAGATAGATAGATAGATAGATAGATAGATAGATAGATAGATAGATAGATAGATAGATAGTAGATAGATAGATAGATAGATAGATAGATAGATAGATAGTAGAATCTATGGCTTTACCCTCCCCTGATCTCTGGGTAGTGTGGTCCGAAGTTATAAAATAAAATAATTAATGTAAATTAGTTTTTAGTGAAGTTTTAAACTTTACCATAAATGTGGGGAATTAACAACCTTGATTCTTGATCCTACCACATGTGTCCATCTTCTTTCCTTAAATGTAGATGAGATCGTTGGTTGCATGGCCATTTCTCTTATCTCAATATTAGTCTTGAGATTGCATGGCCATTTCTCTTATCTCAATATTATAGCTCGTTTCAAATCACGTGCCCAACTTCAAAACGCTATTACTCAGTAACCATTTGTTAAAAACTGTTGAAATTTTCCAAATGTTATTAGAATGCAAAAGACCCTTTAAATGTATATTTAACAAATATCTTGCAGCTGCAGTTTTCTTAAAGCGGCGAATTTCTTTGATGTTTGTCAAAATTGTAAATTGTGAACCCTGAATAATAGAAATTACCGTAGTTGCTGGTCTATGATTAATTTCACTAGGTAAAGGCGTGGCCATAATGGGGAAATACCAGGAGAATTATTGTCTTCTCAGTTCGAGGACGGACGATAATATCAAGGTATACCTGTATGTCCAATTTTCATAGTTGTGTGGTCCTGATAAGGACTGTTTGTTGAATTAATTAAGGTAATATAGGGGGCCAACATTGTGGGGGCTATATACTTTCATTCTGAATCAGACGAGTCTAAAAGATTAATAATTGTTTGGGGTTGAACATTCCACAAACCATCATTTTTTCCAATATTCCTCTTCCTTTTTAAGACGTGGTCTTCACATTTAGCCCAATAATCTTTGTCTATATTTAATAAAGCGAGATTAGCAAGAGTCTTTACATCGCATATTTTGAATGTTGTATTTTCATCTGCCACTTGTCCTTTTAATGATGCCCAGATTAGTTCTATTGGATTTAAATGAGCATGGTAAGGTGGCAGCCTCAAACTTATATGACCGTGCTCTTGGATAATCTTATCTATTTGAAAAATCTTTGTCCTTTGTTTTTGCTTTACTAGAGATAGTAATTCAGGTTTTAAGTACGTTATTAAATTGTATGTGCTCCTTTGTGAGCCATATCTTAATAGCATCTTTTGTACTGGATGACGTCGGGACTTTATCTTCAAGTGCAACAATGTTGTGGTATGCTGAATTGTCCATTATTAGGCAAGATGGTCGATCTAGTGATGGGAGAACAGAATTTTCAATCCAATGTCTAAATATGTGACCATTCATCTCAGAGTGATAATCCCGATTGTCTATGAATTCTGAAAGAAAAATGAGCTCTGCATTCTGTATTAGTCCATGTTGTCGACTACCTGCATGAGCAATTATCAAGCGCTGTCTTTTGCTGCTAGGTATTAATCTCTTAATCTTTCCATCTGATAACTGCCATTCCCTTTGGTTAGTGTGGTGAGCATTGATCCATGTTTCATCCAAGTACACAATATCATAACCCTGCTTGCGCACCTCTTTTACTTCACGTAAGTACTTGCTTCTCATGACTACTATATGTGGCTTCTCACAGATGATGTTTCATCCATTGGAATACTTTCTGAATGTAAAGCCTGCAGCTCTCACATTCCTCCATAATGTAGACTTTGATATTTCAATACTGTTGTTTTTTCAATGATACTTTTAATTTTCTTATTGTAACAGTTTCATTCATACCCAACATTTTGTGAATTTCACTTCTAATAAGTTCACTGTTGAAATTATCCAACATTTTTGCTCTTCTTGTGATTTTGTATATTTGAAACATTGACGGTCACGTGCTTGAATCCAGCGATTAAATGACCGTTTAGATAAATCCAAAATGTGTCTTGTTGTCCTTCTCAGGGTTTTCTAAAGAATGAAATAATCTTCCTCGTTTAGCCTCTTTGCAAAAATAGTCATACATTTTTATTGCGATATTTGTAAACTGCAGAATTTCATTTTAAGACTCATGATAAATGTTATCGTTCCACGTCTCCACCTATGAATGAACGGAAATGGAACACACAATTTCTCGTGTTTTTACATGTGTCTAATTGTGTCACAAAACCACGGCGAAAGCGTGCAAACACGTCAATTTTACCATGTATGGAGTTTTACTCGCTATTTTTAACTTAAAATACTGTAAATATTAAGTTTTGACTACATCAATGGGTCGTTATAAATTTATATAAATCAAAAAAGCAACAATTATAACCAAATGTTTTTTTTTTTTTAATGAAATTAATTCCCTGTTGGGTTCTAATCATTATAAACTTTACATGGAAATTTTGAACAACTTACAACAAGCGGTTAAAAAGCTATCGATTTTAAAAGTTGGGCACGAGTTATGAAACAAGCTATAGTCTTGAGATTGCATGGCCATTTCTCTTATCTCAATATTAGTCTTGAGATTGCATGGCCATTTCTCTTATCTCAATATTAGTCTAGAATTCATTCCATTGTAATTGAAATCTTTGATTGTATGACAATTTCTCTTATCTCTATATAGTCTAGAATTCATTCCATTGTAGATTTGATCTTTTGTTGCATGGCCATTTCTCTTATTTCAGTATTAGTCTAGAATTCATTCCATTGTACACAGAGTATTATTCTTAAGACATTTGTCTTGAAAAGCGGTTACTTTTCTCTCTTGATATTTTCCAGCTTTTCCATACATAGGTAAGTGTTGTTAATACATTTGAGTTGAATATTCTAAGTTTGGTTTCTTGCATATCATTTTTGATGTCCATATTTTTTAACACAAGGTTCTACAATGGTTTCCTCACTTATTATTAACAACCTACTGTCTATTAAATGAAAGGAACTAAATTATGGAAATGTGAAGAGAAAAAAAGAGCTGCTCAGACAATTTCTGAGAATTGTTCAGTTGGTATTGTTTGACCATTTCTAAAAAAAGTTTCATGAAATTGCAGAAAATAAAACACAGGCTTAAAGAGCTGCAGTTGAAGAGCTAAGAAGTACTTTATCTTCCTTCTGTAATAATTTCATTCATCATTAATGGGTTTGTTTATTTCTAGGAATCATCGCAGGCCATTCAAAATTTGGTTGAAGAGATGAAAGCTACTGGGATCTCTCACAACTTTATTGCTATCTAAAGTGTTCGGAGGCTGCTGTCTTAGGAATTGGGCATACCATTCTATACAAACACGAGCTCACGCTCACACATTTACACAACCACACTCTCACATAAATCAAGGGAAGTAATCATACAATAAAAGAAAACAAAATGTTTCAGTTCTAAATTGTTGAATTTATTCTTGTTTATGTTCAGTCTTCTATTTTTCTTCTTCTGCTACTGATCTTTCTATATCTTCATCTTCTGCTATTGCATCTTTTTGTTCTGCTGTTTCTTATTATTCATCTTCTTAATTTCTATTTTCTTCTTCCTCTTTTCATCACCTTTATTTTCATTTCTTCTATTTTTACTTCTTTTTTTTTCCTCTTATCTTTCTTCTGTTTGTTTCTACATCTTCTTGTTCCTACTTCTGTTACTATTTCTTTTTCTTCTTCCTTTATTTCTTCTTCATTCCATAACCTTGGGATTGTTGGGTCACCACTGACAGACCTCATCAACGTTGTCCTTTACTCTCTACCTCTGATCTTTCTTTGAAACTGAAAGTTGAGACCTGTCCATTGTTTCAAAGTTGAGCAGAGGCTTTTACCCTTGTATTCCAGGGACAACTAGTCCTCACACCATCGAGTACACCTTAGCAATTCTTAGTGTAAGCACGACACAAATTGACAGGCTAGAGAAACTACAGAAGGAAGCTATACACATTATCTTGGGGTGTACGAGGAACAGTGTAGCAATGAGGTATCTTCTTGACTTTCCAACCATAGATGACGGGATCTAGATCTAGATAGCACAAGCATACCTGAAGATAAGGAGCATCCATTGCACCACAAGCTCAACACAGGGAAGGGTGTGAGGCTAAAATGAGGCCAATCATGGGTGGGCCGAGCAGATGTCAGCAGACAGGCTGTGGTCCTACCAAGATCAACGCTGGTGAGGAGTGGATATCGGTGCCTACATCATACGGGGGAACATTCTCGTGTATTATCACACTAGACAGGAAATGGGAACAGAAACTCAGTTGCGATAAATGCGGAGGTCAACAGTCTTATCTGGGATAACACAATGAGAAAGATGCAGTCATCTCTATAGATGAATCTGTAGAATTACACCAGAGGAGTGCATGGGCATTTACAGCATGCTCGGCAGGCAGAATAGTCAAAGAAGACAGTGGTGCATACGTTATGACCCCGAATAGCATGACTATGGAGGTGATGGCAGTGACCAGAGCATTCACTTGGTTAGAGTCACAAGACTACAATCACACCTGTATACTGAGTGATTTGATGAACATAAGAAAAAGTGAGGTGAGCTCTGTATGCAGGAAATGGGTAGTCATTGCAGAAGTGAAAAACATGTAGGGTCAACTTTGTCTACATCCTGGACATTCAGGAGTACAGGGAAATGAAAGGGTGGACAGACTGGCTTTTGACAAACATGAGTCCACCTCATTCCTTCCGATGAAAGAGATGGGAGTTAAGATAGGCACAGCCAGAAATGAGATCAACCAACAAAGAACTGGAGTCGTCAGTCGTTGGACACCGAGGGACTTACTGAGGAGGGGATCTGAGCACCTATGTACATGTTCGGAGTGCAATGGTGATGACCCGCAAACAACTCAATACGCTGCTACTTCCAGATATGGTGGTCTTCTTGAACTAGTATCTGTGTAGTTGGCTGTTATCTGGGATACGATGTTCTTCCATGTTGTTTATGAAATCGCTTTGAGTTCGATGGAAACGTGTGCCAACGAGTTTGATGTTATGTGTTAATGTTATGCATTTATGTTATATGAGAGATGTTATGTTGATGTTAAATGTTTGTCAGGTCGAAAGGGGAAGTCTGCCTTGTATATCTTTTCGCCGATCGCCATAATGGTTGTTTTCTGGACGTTCAGTTTGGCTCCACTGCCCTGACTGACATCTTTGAACGTCTCTAATATGTTCTGGATGGATCTTTCTATTGGTGGGAAGAAAATAGTGTCGTCTGCTTAGGTGGACAGTTTTTGTTCTCCCTGACTTGTATAAAGGTGCCCTTAGGCTGCATCTTACCTGATTTATTCTAAAAGTGGCGCTATGCGAGTATACAGGGTAACGGGGGCAGCGGGCATTCTTGTCTCACTGAACTACATGGAACAAATTAAAGAGTATATTTCTTAAAAGTGACCACACAACCATGACCCTACATCGAACAAATGATACAGATCAATATCATATTTCTCACCGACGACCGTGTCCTTCCATGGAACAAATGATGGACATTAATATCATATTTCTTATAGGCGACCACACAATCATGCCCTGCCATAGAACAAATGATGGACATTAATATCATATTTCTTATAGGTGACCACATTACCATGCCCTTACATAGTAGAAATGATGGACATTAATATCATATTTCTTATAGGTGACCACACAAGCAAGACAATTCTCTTTTTATTTATTGGAATTTCTTCTCAGCTCTACTGTTGAGAAAGTTAATATCTTATGCATACTTTGTTATGAATGAAACCAAACTTGAACTAAAGAACAGCTAATGTGACCAACGAGCTTCCGAGCAACATCAAAATACAGACAAATGCCACTCTCTCACCAAATATCATGAAGACAAACACACAGATAATATTATGGATCTACTTCTACAGAATACGACAAAGACGATGTCACTAGATAGGACACACACACTGCGCAGCCATTTGGGAAGATGACAAATTATGATCTTTGAAGAAACATTTTTTTTTTAAATTCTTTATTTCTCCAAAGACAATACATTTTTATGAATCGATGATGAAGAAGGATATAACATAAATGTTCAATGTGATTAAAGTTGAATAAAACATTCACCACACGACCAAAAGGATTTAATTAAAGGAGTGCCAGGGGCGACAATAAAGCTGATTACCCTGACGTCTGTGTCGGCGGCTTAAAAGATAACACTTTCTTTTATGCCTGGCGTCTATCGCTGTCGCTACTGATTGTAGCAAACGAGGCGACAATAGCTCGAGCACCCCAACCTCTGTGTTTGGGATCTCGTTCAGGCGGCTGTATTGATAGTTTGCTTTGATGTCTGGGTTTATCGCCACCAAGTGTGGCAGACAAGGGAGAGAAAAGACTTGAAAGGGGAAATTTATTCACTCACATTCTTCCATTCATTCTTGCAAATTAAATTTCATTTTTTGAAAATGGACAAAGATTTTTTGTTAAAAATATGTAAAAACAAATTGGCATTAAACGTTTTGGATGGTAAACGGCAGCATTTCTGCAAGCCAACACTAAATATCTATATTCCGATAAACAGAATTAGAGATTTAGTGTAGGATTGTTGTGTTGTTGTTTTTGGCAGTGTGTTGAGCATGATTGATCTGTATATGTCTACCTTCTGTGTAGTGTGTGTTTCTAGTGTGTATTGTAACTCGGTTCTTGCTGGTATGATTGTGCTGCATTCGTAGAATATGTGTTCTGTTTCTTGTATGTTTCGTCTGCAAAGTTGCATTTGGCTGCTGTCCTGTGGGTGTCATGCTGTATATGAGTCTGTATGTGATTTCCCTTGCTTTGGGAGCGATGTGTGGGTTGTGGAGGTTTGAGAAGGTGCTGGTGTAGTCTGTGAGATAGTATTTTTGGCCTCTCTTGATTCTGAGCTGTAATGGAGGTGCTTGCTGTTTAATGAGGTTTGTAAATGGTGTTTGACTTTGATGTAATAGATTGTCATGTCTTGGATGGCTTGAATGCAAGTTTTGTTAGAATGTGGGTGTGGGCCAAAGTGGTGTGGTATTGAATTGTGTGGCTTTCTGAATTTGAGTAATCTCAGTCCCATGTAGTAGTGTGCGAAAATATGATTGTCTGGTTGTTGGATGATGATGCTCACGTGGCTTATCCTGAGAGCTGTAATTTTTGTGTGTATGTCCTGTAGTGAAATCCCTCCTTGTTTTTTGTGTTGTATTAGTGTTGTGTTGTATGCGGTGTATAGTGTGTCCAAAAACAAAATGTCTCATTAGGTTTTCTTATTTCTGTGATTGTTGGTTGAGGTGGGAGCGACTGTAGCTATGTATGTTAGTTTTGGATGATTAAGTGTTTACAATGATGCTCCTACCAAAAATTGTGGATGTTTGTATTTGTATCTCTGCAGCATGTCTGTTATCTGTGTGACTAGGTTCTGCCATGTTGTTTGTGTGTTCTGTTTGGCTGCAAGGATATGTTATTCCGTACAACTAATGTTAGTGACAGGTGTTAGAGCAGAGGAAAAGTCCACTTTGTTCTTCCACCTGCCTATGTGCATGATGACTGATTTATGTGTGTTTATCTGTGCCCCGCTAACTTTCCCAAATTCTGTAAATGTATGAGGATGTTGTCTATTGATGTAATGTTTGAGGAAAGAAGACAGTATGTCAGCGTAGGCTAACAATTTCTGCTCTCCTTTCCCTGGTGTGAATGCTTTTATAGAATTGTCTTGTCTGATGCTCTTTAAGAGCGGTTCTATGGTCAAAGCGTAAAGTAAAGGAGAGAGAGAACAACCTGTCGAAACGATCTGGTTAGTCCGAAGGTCTCTGTGAACGAATGGTTCACAAGGACTTTACTTTCAGGTCTAGAATAAGAATGTGTATCCACTGTCTGAAGCTTCTTCCTATGTTGCAGTTCAGTAGTGTCTTGTGGAGAAAGGAATGAGCTACTCTGTCGAAGGCTTTTTCTTGGTCGAGAGATAGAATGGAAGACTGACTGTCTTTGTCATGAGTGTACGATATGATGTGTCGTATAAAGTGTGTG